>JAGKTI010004939.1:37280-47686 GCA_018397915.1 Birgus latro
TACCTGTATATATATGTACGTATAGCACAAGTGTGTTGTACTAGCGAGTTTTGATGCATTCAGTAGTAGTAAATTTTTGCAGTGAATTGGTGCTTAGTAATTTTGTCATTTGATGGTCTCATGGTTTATGTACCTGGTATTGCCACAAAGGGAAGTACAGGTGGTTGGTTATACAGTACAGGTATACTTTTGGTTATACAGTACAGGTATACTTTGAAATGTACTGGACAACACAAGTCTAGCCCTGGGCTTCTACCATTTTCATTAGTGGTATATAGTGCCTTTTTATTTTCTTTATGTTCCATGCACAAGTACAGTCAGCTTAGTGCCTTTGTATCAATATTGATAGTGTACTTTTATACAAGTGTGAGGTAAAGTACAGGGGTATAATCACTGCCTTTTTCCACTCTACTGGCACAGTTTGACTCATCCATGCCTTCTTACATATCTCCAACAAACACATTCTGCTCTCTCCACTACACTTAATTATCTCTGCATACACCTCATCAGCCCCAGCTGCTTTCACATTTTTCAGCCACTTCACTGCATTTTTCACCTCTGCAAGTGCCACGTTTCCTGGCACTGCATTCTTTCTCTGTACACCCACAAAACCAGTCATGTTAACAGTCACTTTGCTCTCTCCATTCCCATTCATTAGACTTTTGGTCCATACTTCAGCCTCATGTTTTATAATCAACCACTTCCATCCTTTACATTTTCACATTTCATTTTGCTGTCACTTCTACATTTCCACACCTCTTTCTAAAATAACTTCCAATTTTCAGAGTAATTTCCATTCATTTTTCTTCCTAGATCATCATTTACCTCCTCCTTTTTCCTCATCACTAGTCTCTTTACGTGCTTCTTGCTCTCAGTATATTCAGTTCTTATTTCAATTGAACCCCTGCCCTGTATTCACTCCAGCCACTTCTTCCTCTTTTATTCCACTGCTTTCTTGACCTCTTCATCCCACTATGCCGTACCTTTCTTCTTTGTTGTTACTCTTGCCACCACAAACTGAATAGGACTTTCTAATTAAGCACTCCTGATATACATTCCACAAGTTGTCCAGATCCATTTCATTCCAGTTCACTGATTCTAACTCCCCCCTTACTTTGGCCCAGTATTCATTTGCCATTTCTTTATCCTCAGCTTCTTAACTTTGTCTCTCTCCGTGACTGCTCCTCGCTCTTGCTCTCTCTCGTGGTCCACCTCACTCCTTTCAACTTGATCTTGCATACCACAATCATAGGATCTGACAAACCTGCACATCATCCTCTCACTCCCCTTGTATCAGCAACACATCCCAGCATTGATTTCTCTACGAGCATGTAATCAATCAGGCTCCTTTCAACATGATCTCCCTTCCCTCAGAATTACAAATGCAGAACCTCCTTTCCTGACACAAGTCCTTCAGTCACTTCTCATTGTCATTCTCTCCTGGTACTCCATTATGTATCATTCACAGAACCAGTGCCTACTCTCCCATTCATGTCACCCATTACAAACACTCAGTAACTCCTGGGCATTTCTCGTTCTACTTCATCCTGCTCATCCCAAAACCTGTCTTTCTTTGTCTCACTCCTGTCATCACACAGTGTTTACGCTACAATCTTTGCCACTTTCACCTTCTCAGACTTGACCTTGACATACTGTACATAATCTCGAGCTGACACATTTGTACCCTTTCATTCCACTCTATCACACTTCATTCATCAACAAAGCAACTCCTTCCTTGCATCTTCCTCACCCATTCATGCCTAACCTTACACATTTTACACCCTCCCACTCCATACCCTTTTATCTTTGTTTCACACAATGCCATCACGACATATGCTCTTGTACACATTCACTACTTCCACCCTCATGCTTTACTCATTCACACCTCTCATATCCCACATGGCCTTGCAAATCTGCCCATTTGGTTGGGACCCTAGGCAGGTACTGGGCCTTCCAAGACGTCTGCCATGATTTAGTGATTTTAGATAGAGGAATCTGGGTGACAAGCCAGCCAAAAACCCCGGTTATATGGTTACCACCCAGTGTAGTAAATGGTTTCCTGGGTGGAGGAAACCATTTGGCTTGTCACCTAGTGTAGAGACCATAAGACTACACAGTGTGGATGATGGGCACTCCCACCTACAATGATTGTACCCCTGTACCAAAGTAAAGGTGAGCAAAGTGAGTGCAAGAATTATCATGGCATAAGTCTGTTGAGTGTTTTAGGGAAGGTATATGGAAGAATTATCATCAAGAAAGTAAGAGAGAGAGCAGAATTCCTAGTGAGTGATGAGGAGGGTGGCTTTACTTGTGGCACAGGATGTGTGGATCAAATATTTGCAGTGAGACAAATAGTGAAGGCATGTGGGAAGGATTATAAGGTGTTTATGACATTTAAGGATCTGGAAAAAGCATACAACAAAGTAGATAGAGAAGGATTGTGGAAGGTTTTGTGCATGTACAGTGTAGATGGTAAGCTGCTTGGTGCTGTCAAGTGTTTTTAGGATGGTAGTGAAGCATGTGTAAGGGAAAATGGGCATCTAAGTGAATGGTTCATGATCATTGTGGGCATGTGACAAGGTTTTGTGATGTCACCATGGTTGTTCAATATACATATGGATGGGGTGATGAGTGAAGTAAAAACACAAGTAATGGAGAGAAGGATGGCGTCGGTAATGAATGGCGATAAATTTGTTGTATACTGATGATGCAGTGCTACTTGCATATACCAGACAAGAGCTTGGTAGACTAGTGAAGAGTTTTGTAGATGTGTGTGTTGTGCCATGAGAGTAAGTGTAGAAAAGAGTAAAGTGATGATGAATGAGAAAGAAATAACTCCCAGTGTGATGTTACAGTGAATGGAGAGACAGTGATAGAGAAGAGGGGAAAATGTGCAAAAGAAGTGGAAAGTAGAGTGACACAAGGAAGGAAAGTAGCTGATGCTATGGAGGCCTTGATAAGAAACTGAGGCTTGAGTGTTCCACCTGTGCAAGGCTTAGGTGGAGGAGTGTTAGTGCCAACTTTAACATATGGATGTGAGACTATGGTGTAGCATGAAAATGAAAAGTCAAGAGTTAGAGCAGTGGAGATGGGACTGCTGAGGAATATATGTGGAGTACAGAGTGGATAGGATACAGAATAATGTGATTCGTGAAAGATGCAAAGTGAGAAAGTCTGTGGACACCAGAATCAAAGAAAGTGTACTGAGATGGTATGGTCATGTAGAGAGAATGGATGACAATAATGGTGAAAAGTGTATATCTGAGCAAATTTGAAAGAGGAAGGCAGTGAGGTAAGCCAAGAAGAAGGTGGAGGGATATGGTGGATAAGTGTGTGAGGAGGAGAGGCATGGAAGTTGGTGAGGATAAGGGATTGACAAGAGATCGAGCTGGCTGGATGAATTTTGTGCAAAGCGCATGACCAGAGATTTGGCGTCTCATTTTAACGTGACAACATTTGGATTGGCTTTATCAACTACTGTAGGTATATGAAATGAGGAACCTGTACTTTACACAGGAAAAATCATCCAATATATTACCACTATGCCGGGAATCGAACCTGGGACTCTCAGGTGAGAGCCAGGCAGCATACCACTACACCATGACCAGGTAAAAGTTACCTCACATTGTCACTATCTTGTAACCAATGTCCCATCGCCCCCACTGTGGGCATCAAGAGGATGAGGTAACCCCCTGGCACTCGGGCAAGTAGATGCATTTAATCTATTCCAAGCACTTACAGCATGTCAGAATGAAATGAGGAACCTGTACTTTACATAGGAAAAATCATCCAATATATTACCACTATGCCGTACAGGTTCCTCATTTCATTCCGACATGCCGTAAGTGCTTGGAATAGATTAAATGCATCTACTTGCCCGAGTGCCAGGGGGTTACCTCATCCTCTTGATGCCCACAGTGGGGGTGGTGGGACATTGGTTACAAGATTGTGACAATGTGAGGTAACTTTTACCTGGTCGTGGTGTAGTGGTATGCTGCCTGGCTCTCATCTGAGAGTCCCGGGTTCGATTCCCGGCATAGTGGTAATATATTGGATGGAGGATACTGTAGGTATATGTAAAGCTACAGAATGTGATGAAATTTTGGAAGGGCCTGTCAGATGGAGCCAGGATTTCAAGGGATTGAATGATGAGTGAATGGAAGCAGGGCCCATTGAATGACAAACTTTGGCTGTACAGACATTGCTACTCATCATCCTGCCCTAGGGTGGGAAAGGAGATCTGGATGATGAAGATCTGAGGTGAAATCAGAGACAAAACCTCCTATTCCAGTGTTTCAAACTTACTGCATTTCCATCACTTTCCTCCTTGAAGCATCATATCAAGAATCATCTGTAGGCAGAGAAGCATACCAGTCCTCTCACATAATTGGAATATTAGCCAAATGAAAATGAGAAGTAGAAGAGGCAAAACAGTAGACCCAGAAAACACACTGAGACTCTCTTAGCTTAGGAATATTTGCTGGGAGAAGAAAGTGAGATGAAATACAGGGTGGCCTATAACACCACACCAGAAACTTGACTGTCTGCTGTTGTGGATGATGTGGTAGTGGGGGTTAGGCTGTTCATACTATGCCGTCCCCACAACATGATAGAAAGTACCTGGCGGGGTGGAAGGGGAGTGTACTGATATACAGTACGTGGGCCACCCTGTACTGTATAAGGAAAACTTTCATCTCAGACTACAGCAATCATTACCTGATCATGCAGTAAGGAAAAGCCAGTGTTCTTTGGAATATGTAGAATAACTGGTGCATTGTAGAATTAACCCCTTGAATCTAGGTAGCATTCGTGTTGGCTTACTCTCACTGCTCCGAGGTTAGTTTATTCACACTAGGGAAGGCTTTTGCACTGGGGGAATTATTAAGGCTATGTATGACCCATTAGTTCGAAGAGTCTAACCTAATCTGAATAAAATCATCAGGAGATGGCAAGAATAAAATAAAAAGATGTGTCCGGCCACAAAGGGTTTGTCATAATTGCTGACGGTGCACTGGAAACTGAATACTTTCCCTTTTGTAGGCAATTCTCATTGTCACAGTTGTTTTCCAAAATATCACAAATTTTACCATACTAATTGGAAGAGTAAACTGGAGAAAACTCAGACAGCAATTTCTTTTGTACCACTGGAAATTTAATAGGCAGTTTTTCATTATGTAGGACATTACAACAAAATTTTTAAAAGTGATGTATAATGAGGACTTTTATACTACATTACATACTGGCCATGTGGAGAGACTAATTAGGATAGTAAGTGAGGGGGAGGGAGACCAAGGATGAACTGGAGAGAGGGCAGCTAGGTGGTGAAGGCTGGATGACATGGAAGTGATTTGTATGTGGCCACCTCATCAGGGACTGAGGCATCTGGCTATAGATGGATAGATGTGCTGTATACTAAAGTGTACCTCTAATAACCTAAGGACCAATTTTCTAAAGTAAAATTTTCATAGTTAATGGGTACACCGTATGTCAGCAAGATTTGTATTACCATGTATTGCAGATTTCATATTTAAATACAGTATTGTTGCAGCGTGCTGACAGGGTTTTCCAGTAAATGGTGTATAAGCCAATGGAAGGTAGGGTAGATCATTAACAAGTAAGATCCAAACTCCAGAAAGTACCTCCTGTAGTGTCCTTCACTTATAAGAATGGTTGCAGTGTTGCCAGGCCTCTTCATAACTGTATTATGGTAATTCACTTTTTCTGTATATCCCATTTCACAACTATCTGGTACTGGAGAGGGACGTGGTCTTGCACTGGCACCAATATGACCAATTGTCTCTGCTGCCTCAACTCCCTCCCTGTCCCCTGAAAATAGAATGGACTGCAGGAGGGGGGCAGCTTCAGTTTGCAGTCTGCCAGGTTATTGTTCAGATAAGCTAGGGGGTTGCATTACTACTACTACTACAATAACCATCACCATTGGGTGTCAAATTTCACAGAGAAGTGAAATACAGTTAATTTACTGAGTACATAAGAATGTTATCTTCTGTATCTGATGTAATATGTGTGCAAAATTAAAGGCTCTTTCAAAATACTGACCCAGGACACATGACTGCATGTAAAAATGAATTAGTGGCATGCTGGTTATTTGTACTATGGGTCATAAATGTATTTGTGCAAAATATGCGTGAAACATCTTGGACCACAGAACGAAGGTCACTGAAATATTAGTGTCCCACATACCACAAGATGGTAGCCCTGATGTCAGGTGTCATGTATCGCCAACCAGCAACTAGTAATATGTTATGTTTATATAAACAAACGTTGTTCATACACGATGAGACATTGGTGATGTCAGCAGTTTAAATGTTTTCGGTAGGCATCAGACCCCCAGTGCACCGATACTTTTGTGACCCATAGTACCAGACTAATATAATTTAGTACTGTTTTGTTTATAGCCTTCTTGAACTAGTGCATGATATATGCATCATACTCTCTTGTACTGTTATATATTATAAGGTATGACTAAGTATGTATGCCTGAAGAAATATGTACATGGATTATAGACAATCTTTGTGACAGTAATGGTGTGGAACAGCTTGAGGCTAGTTTGTAGTGCACAAAGTTATGATAATACAGCCTGTATCTTTGGACATGTTTTTGAAGAGACTGTTACCAGCTTATTTACATCACCCCCTGTATCGAATCATCTCTACCTCTTCTTCTTACCTAGGGATGGGGTGAGATAAATAAAACCTTACACTGAGAGAATTACTTGAAATGCCAGTTCTGTAAATTAACAATTTTCTTTCTTTCATCTTTACAGGTTAAATGTCTGTTAAAGTTCATTCATTTTCCTATACTGAATAAGTTTTATATTGTATTGAGGATTAAAAAGGGATTAAAGAATCCCCCGAGCTAGACCTTACAGTGAGATCATATAGCCCCGCTAGGTAACAGGAGGGCGCTACCCCTCCCGGCACGGCAATTCCGGGCGCGGCTCGATCTCTCGACCCCCCGGTCCCGAGCTTGGTTTGGACATGTGGAGAGGATGGGGGATGATAATTGGGTGCAGGGGGTGAGAAGTGTCAATGTTGGGGGAGGGAGTGGGAGGGTTAGACCGAGAAAGACATGGGACGAGGTCATTGGGTGTGACTTAAGGGTTAAGGGACTGAACAGGGAGGCTGGCAAAGATCGAGCAGCATGGAAAGCCGCCATTAGGTGACCAAGGCTGACGCATATTGGAGCCTTCAAAAACGAAAACGAAAACATATTCACCAAATCTGTATTATTGTTTACTGGCCACCATTTATGTTACTGAAGATTTTGAGAGGTTACTTGTCATCCAGTGTGCACAATTTCTTGTTTGTGAACTGCAGTAGGAAGGAAAATCTAAAGCTGTGTTTTATTTAAATGGTTATTCGTCAGTCTTAACATTACCCACTCCAGTGTGCCATCAGTGGCATTACATTTCACCAGGTGACACCAATAGCACTATTTTGCACTTCAGTATTGATAATTATACATGGACATCAAACTTCATGGATCTGTACAGTACTGTAAGGTACTGTACTGGAAATTAAAGCATAAGGTAAACAAATGATCAGTTTCTTACAGCACTGGTAGCAGAACTTTATTGTACTTTCACTGCTGCATCTATGACTCTGTGACAGGGATTACCATATTATCCTGCATGAATTTATAATTCAGGCGCCGCCTTCCGAAGATGCCTTATCGCCACAAACACTGATCAGCTGGGAATGGTTGGGGAAGAGGCTGGGAAATAGGAACAACAATAGTGAGAACTATTTGAATGTCAAATGGAAGTGCCACACCGAGATAGAAATTTAATAAACATTTTCTCAGATCAGTGTTTGTGGTGATAAGACGCCTTCGGAAGGCGGCGCCAGAGTTATGCTTCAAACCAGTTTGTAATAGATAATGTACAGTGCTGTACTGGGACATGTGAGGTTGTGAGCAATAGTTTCTGTGTACGATTTAACTTTATCCATGGCTTTTAAGTCATAGCAGAGATTTCACGAACATGGAAGAAATTCCTTATGTTACCAGTATGTAGCTCTTCTAGGCTGCACCGGCAACAGTTGCATCTCAAACTGTTGCTGGTACAGTTAAAAAAAGCTTCATACTACAGTGCAATTTGCAACATCCAAACACAGGTACCAGTTTTCTAAAAGAATTGTCAAGTTTATTTACTAGTGTGAGAAATTTTGTGCCACCTCAAGAAACCATGTTTTTTACTTCCACAGTTCCCATCATGTTTACAAAGCTCTGCGTTAATCATAATGACTCGATGTTTGGCCAGGCTCAAGAGCTAGCTTAAGGCAAGTGCAACTTTGTCTTTAGAAAGTTTTGTGAGTTAACATGGTATAATTACTTGCCTAAGCTGGCTCAAGACCTTGGCTAATGAATGAGTTCACATGTCCCAAGGCTAGCTCACAAGCTTGTCTAATGCTAGTCTTACTTGACCCATGTCATCTAGATTATTTCATCATTCTTTATACTGCCACTGTGGACAAATCTTGGCATGTCGGGTGGTCCTCAAATTGGCTCAGCTGTCCCTGCAACAACAGGTAACAGTACCAACACAATGGTAACCAGTGCATTACTGATAACAATATTGTACAGCATAATATGATCGGGAGATCTTTTATTACAGTTATCCACAAATATGATAATTTGTACATGTCTATTTGGGCAGTGGAATGCTGGGCATGAAGAATGATAACATGTTAGACCTACAATATTTACCAAAAAATAAAATATATTGTAGTATTAGCACAGTAATTGCTGAAGGGTATGACAACATGCAGATATCAACACATATGACTAATGGTAATTAAATTTTTCCAGTTTCCTGAAAAATACTATTTTCTGTAAGCCTCCTGATTCCAACCATTTTGGAATTTGGGAATTGCACTGTACCACCTTAATGCTAGAAAGTCTTAATTTAATGTGAGTACTTGACTATGACTTCCCACCAGCCAGAGGTAGCACAGGAGTTGCATAGAAACTACTGTATAGCACACTTTAACATAAGGAAATTGTTAAGTTGTTCATTAATTGTGACAAAAATAAGCATACACACCCTGGAACAAACATAAGTACCTATGAGTGCAAATATGTTGCACAGTGGTCATTATTTTAACTAGTTTGCTTTGATGACATTTTTGTTACTGCCAAAGTATATTCAGCTTGGTGGAAACATAGCTAATTTGGAATGCTTACAATACAGCCTTCAAAACCCCTTCACATCTACAGATCCTTACCTAGTAGAATAAAACTGACTGATGGCTGAATATTTAAACTGAAGTTGTCACTGGATAAAAGGGATAGCATTCTATCTATCTATCTATTGCCAGATGCCTCAATCCCGAACGGGGTGGCCACAAACAAATCGCCTCCATGTCACTCTGTCCCCTGCCATTTCACTACCACGCTCCCAACTCACACCCCCTTCTCATATACCTCCCCACTCCATCCCTCCATCTCATCCTTGGCCTCTCCCTCCCTCTTGCCCCCTCCACCTCACTCACATACACTCTCCTCGTCAATCTTTCACTCTTCATCCTCTCCACACGCCCAAACCACCTTAACGTGTTTCTCCTAACGCTTCCCATCACGTCCTCAACCACACCACAACGCTCCTTCACTTCCTCATTTGTTAGTCTGTCTCTCCATGTGACTCCACATGCTCCTCTCAAATAACTCATTTCCACTGCTCTCACTCTTGACTTCTGTCCTTCCAACAGGTTCCAAGCTTCACTTCCATATGTCAGAGTTGGTATCACAATACTGTCATATAACAACTTTTTCACTTCCATGCTCACCTCCCTGTTTCTTATCATGCTTTCAATGAACCAGCAGCCTTCCTTCCCTGCTGTACCCTTTCGAGCACTTCATCCTCCAGACTACCATCCTTACTCCATCACACTGCCCAAGTACTTAAATTCACTCACATTCTCCATTTCCTTCCCATCCAATCTCACTGTACAATCACTGGCTTCACTTCTCTCGAAGACCATCACTTTACTCTTCCCCACATTCACCTTTAGATTCCGTTTCTTACACACTCTCCCAAACTCATCTACCAAGCCTTGCAGCTCCCCTTCGTCTTCACTCAACAACACAGTATCATCTGCAAACAACAGTACAGGGAGTTTCCAAACACTGCCCTCTCTTACTAGGGCCGCTCCAACATCCACTGCCAGACCTTGTATCTCTTTTATAACCCCATCCATATACAGATTGAACAACCATGGAGACATGACACATCCTTGTTTCAATCCAACCTTCAAATGGAAAGATTCACTCAGTTTGCCATCCACACGCACTGCAGCCTTAGCACCCTCATACATACTCTTCACTGCCTTCAACAACTTCCCATCCACTCCATATATTCTTAATACCTTCCACAAACCTTGTCT
>JAGKTI010004940.1:0-11000 GCA_018397915.1 Birgus latro
ATTTCGTGAGGGGGGACTGGCCCCCCTAAAAATGAATGATGGAAAACTTTATAACTGGAAGACATTATCAAGGAACCACCCAAACTGACCTGAGGAGTTTCGTCGAAAGACATATGCTTACTTTTCCTTATTACTGATCATTTTGATTTTTTGGAGATTGCCTTTACGAATGATAGTTTATTGTACAACATGTACCAAGATATTAAAGTCATACCTACCCTTCTTTCACAATTTTTTTTTTTTTTTTTTTTGTTGAAGGGAGCTGACCCTCCCAAAATAATGGTCCTAAACCTGTATAATGGTGTAGTGGAAAACCTTCCCAGTAATCAGTCAAGCTCACTTGGAAAGCTTCAGGAAGGCTTATTCAATAGCCTAGGAGGAACACACACACACACACACACACACACACACACACACACACACACATATACAGAGTCTGAGTCTAGCGAAACGGTGTACGGCACGTTGCCGAAAATGATACCTAATATAACTGCAGAAAGAAATGCCATCTAATGATGGAACTGACCGTAAATTTGCCCTCATTTTTTTTCTTTTGTTTTTGACCGAAAGCCAAGCAAATGGCATCTACCAGTGCATGATGCATATACATGATTTCAAATAATCAGAAGCATAGATGTAAAAAGAAGCTGTAAATACATCTGTGCAACAAATACTGGAAATTAGATCTCAGCTTCCAAAACAAAACTCTCTCTACATGTAGGCACACTGGCATTAACTACAGTTGCTGTGGTGAGAAGGCTTGATTGTTCTAATACACTGGATTAAAACAACAGACATATATTGTACAAAGTCTTGATTCATCTGTATTTACTTTCTTGGTCTTTTGTTTTTTTGACAGAAAAAAAATACGACAAACGTAGCTTGAAAAAAATCTTCCTACCCTCCAAAAACGACTACTGACGACATACGTATTCAGGCACAGACCACTTAGATTACAGCAGAGTTAACAGAGGCAGTATATTTTCGGGAGTTTCCAGTTCCATTACCTACAGGCACCGAATTTCTTCACTGTACAATTATATCTCTATGTTTCATATGTTTTTCCATTTTGCCATTGACTATCATTCGTTCCTTCCCGACTCTGAGCCTGAGAGCTAAGTGATAGTTCCAGTAACTGTAGTTTGATTAATATCTCGCCCCCTCCTACCGACCTCATCTCGCCTCCCTGCTGCCCTGTCCTAATTACTCCCATGCCTTCCCCTGAGTTTTCTTTCTCCCCCATGCGCTAAGTTGCTTCGTTGTGTTTTGGTAACAATTTCTGAAGCATGTGTGTGACTTTTCCGTATCATTACTCTGTAAAGTAGGCTCATATCATACATAACAGTTACAGCTGTTCCTTAAATCATTATCATCATCATGGGGTGGAGGGTGAAGATAAATGCAGTGGGACGCAAAGCCTCACTCCCCTTTGTGACTTCATCCATGTGGGATCTCTTTGTGCAACGTTCCCATCAGCAACTCTTTCCCCTCTATTTATTCGACATGTATAATCAACCTGCTCCAGCCGTGAATACCGTGGCCTTCTTGGTTCCTTCACCCCGGGTTAACTCTTGCAGAGATCACCCTGTGGGTAAAGTCACCCTCAAAGAAACAGGCCACGTGCCCATATAACAGGAGGTGGCTCTGATGTATTAAGTGGGTAATAGACATCGACTCAGTTTCGCGGAATAGTCGTTCGTTTCATGCCCGGTCATACCAGCAATATCCAATGATCCTGCGAAAGCACTTAGCATCGAAGGAGTCAGTTTGCCTCTTCAGGTCACTGTTTAGTGCCCATGTCCCACAGCCATAAAGTAAGACAGGGAGCACCTGTGCTTTGATGATGCCAATTTTCGTCCTTCTACACATAACGGCAATGTCAAATACCCGAGTTGAGTGAATTTATGACCCCGTAGGCCATAAATGACCGTCAGAAATTAGAAGACTAATACATCTTTGCAATCTCAGCTTTTTTAATACAGCTTTAAATGACATTTTACTGCCCTTCAAAGGGATGTTGTAATATATAACTTTTGTTCCTGCTCACATATACACTTGTTCCTGTGTTCCAGTTTACTAGTAAATTTTCTGGCCAGTGAATTGCTCTTGAAATAAGTTCCTTTTCCCACTAATTCTTAGTACACCTCAAAATTCACAATTGTTATTGCATTATCGAATATTATTTCAGCGCTTATTTTATTTTCTTTCATTAATTTTTATAATGTAGTGACCACTGACCTTCATGTGTCTCAAGGATTATATTAAAAGTCTGAGGTTTGCCTGCCCCTTACCGTTCTCATAGATAACAGAACAGCCCTCAATCCCTTCCTGTTATTCTCATCCAAGCAACACCAGGCACGTTGTTGGAGGTGCTCTTGCCACAGAATTGAAGCTTGGGTCGCTACTCTTGGCTGAGAATAACTTCAGGAAGCATCATGCTTCCTGTGCTGGGTCGGAAGTAGCTTCTTGTCAATGCAGTACAAACCTAACAGTTCTTGTTTATCCTTTCTATCTGATGATATATTTTTCCTATTTATTTTTGGCACTTACAGGCATCTTTTTCAGTTAAGACGTTTTGTACAGAAAAAGAGAGAACGGTTGTATCTATGCTGCCATTTCGAAAAGTTTCTCCTAATGGGAATGGAGTATCTAGAAATTGACAAGAAAACGCAGGAATAAAGCCCTCGAAACAGTAGTTAAATATAACGCACTATAGAGTCTGGGAGCCGTATTCATATTTACTTTGGCTTTCCAGCACCTATTCCTTAATGAATGCGTAGTTCCTCATTATTTTTTTGTATGCTATTTATGTCAGTTTTAGATCGAGAGGAGTTACTTGGATAGCATAAAATAATCAATTACTGCTCAAGATGCACAAATGAAAAGGTACAAAAATAATCCTACATTGTCTTAACTTTAACCTGATCATGAAATTATTATCCATTTTGAATTCTGGGTTATGGTAGCCTACTAGATTAATGCTGGAATATGGTGCAGCTCAAGAAAAGGTTCTATGAAAATGATGCCACGGATCTACATGAAAGGGAAGGAAATAAAAATCTGGGCCAAGTTAAGGTGAAAGAACTACAGTAATTCTCCCATTTACACAGGATTACCGCCCCAAGTTGCTAAGATTAAGGAGAAAAATTCAGTATCATGTTTTCTGGGCCTGGTCGGAAATTGCTTCTTGTCCGTATAATCTTTCAGCATGACTGGACAGCTGATTTTCTTTTATGGTGTGAAGAGCTGGAGGGGAGAGTAAGGAGGGAGGGTGAACAAGAAAGAAGGAAGAGAATGAAGAAGAGGAGTAAGGTAGGGCGGGAGGAAGGGAAGAATGGAGGAAGAGAAGAAAGGAAGAAATGGGGGAAAAAATCAAGGGAGAGAGAAAGAAAAGGTGACAGGGAAAGGTATGGTGCAGGGAGTGGGGGAAAAGAAAGTACTGTAGTAAAGAAACAGGGAAGGGAGGAAATAATGAAAAGTGGAAGAGGGAGCAGAATAGGTAGTGAAGTCGGAAATAAAACAGCGTAATAGAATTCAACTTAACTACAGTTTTAAAAAGTTTGTGAAAAAAAATGGTGATAAAGCACATACAAACTCAGAAAACTTAAAAAAAAAAAAATAATAATACAGTAGGAAAATATATCAAAGGAGTACAGAAATGACAATGACAGAACGATCACAAAAATAATGACGAGGAAACATAATAACGGAGAGGAAAGATGTAATGTAATGAAAATGGAAAGTAGAACAAGCCATAGGCGACAATGAGCTCCAAGCAGACCAAGCTCCGTCAGCAACCGGAAGTAAGTTTCGCCACTAAAATTCATTTCTATAAGGAGGTACTCCAGTGCAACATTCCACCCAAGAATCATGGCCTGATTTAATCATCATTGGAGCCTTAGCATTTTGCGCGAGCAAGGTCGTAATTTTAGCGCTTTTCATATTTTCTGCACTTGGTGACCTTTGACCCTTCACCTGGCGAACATAGATCATGCATGTAAGAAGCACACTTGTAGTACTCATTAACATCTGTAAGCATGCAAAGTTTCATTCTATTTCATCCTCTCACTGTGGAGCTAGGGAAGTTGAAATTCGCAGACAGGACCACCAGATGTACAAGTCACGCTCCCTAATTTAGACCCACCCCGAGCCAAGCCCAGAGCTGACGGAGGCAGTAGCCACGGCTCTTAAACGAAAGCGTTTACTAGCCCCCCCCCACTCCACTCCTCAATCCCCCCCCTCCCTCCCTCTCGGATCCAATGTTCATTCTCTACCTTACTGAATTCCTTTCCACCCTCACCCCCTATGAAACAATCACTTACTGAAGAGGACAATGATGGACGGTATTAGACAGTAGATTTTGGAAAACACAGATCATAAAAAAAGGCAAGACCTGAATATATTATTTCTCTTAATAAATAAACGCGTTCGTTTAAGAGTCGTGGCTACTGCCTCCTTCAGCTCTGGGCTTGACTCGGGGTGGGTCTAAATTAGGGAGCGTGAGTGTACAACTTCTAGGTGGCCTTGCCAGCGAATGGAAGTGAGTTTCGACACTAAATGTCATTTTTATTTGGAGGTACTCCAGTGTAACATTTCAACCGAGAATCATGGCCCTGGGTTAATAATCTTCGCATCCTTAGCATTTTGCATGAGCATAGTCGTGATTTTAGCTATTTTCACCATTATCACATTTGATGACCTTTAACCCTTGACCTGGCCAATGTAGCAAAGAGGTGTAGGATAGAAATTTGTAGTACTAGTTAATGTCTATAAGCATGCAAGCTTTCATTCAATTCCATTGAGCCGCTGGGGAAGTAGGGGGGCATTTTTGAAAACTGGTACTGGTTGTTAGGGACGCTGTGGCCAATCTTCGCTGGGTTGCCTCTCGAAAACTAGAGGAGGGAGGGGGAAAAATGGATGGCACACTTCCGATAGGGAATGGCCTCAAGATTACGCCTAAAGAAGTCAGAGCTTTCTACGCCCATTTGTAATGCTTCCACAGCCCAAAATGGGAAAAGTACGAAAAAAACGCGTTTTTGGCCGTTGCTAGGCAACGAGTAGTTGCCTAGCAACCAAAACCTTGCGGGCACAGCTAGGTCATAGGCTGGTCATTGATCAGAATCTGTTTATTATGAAAGGTAGAAGTCCCTGCCACAATTAAACAAGAAAGAAAGAAAGAAAATTCAAGAAAGAAACAAAGAAAACGCGAGTAACAATAAGGGTGACATGGAGCTGACCAAAAGAAACAAAGAATACAAGAAACAAAGAAAGAAGGAAAATGTGACTAATAATAAGGGCAGCATGAAGCTGGCCAACAATCACAAACAACATCTGGAAAGGAAATGGGAAGTTGTAAAAGAAAGCTTAAGGAAGTATGGTCGAGTGAGCGATGGAAGAGCTGAATATAAACTGAGGTAGGAGGTGCCTGGGAGTTGGAAAAGACCAAGAATGGAAAAAGGAATATTGAGAGAGAGAGAGAGAGAGAGAGAGAGAGAGGGGGAGAGAGAGAGAGGAGAATGGTTATTGTGACTGTATGATTGTTAATGCATACTTTATAGTTTTAACTCTGACTACTATAGTTTTTTCTCGCTTAAACAAAATGGTTTGGTGTTAGCCTTAATAAAATTCACAGGCATAGTAGCAGTAGAGGATGAGTTTACTCGAGATCATTCTTGATTCTTCTCAGTTGGTTAAATCCTTGGCTGACCTGCAACCAGTCCACCTTTCTATTCTTTGCTCACAGCATAGTGCGAGGGGAGCTCCTGAGGAGTGAAATATGCTTTATATATTACCATCCCCTCATATGATGTATTGGAACTTTCACTTGATTCTGAGCTAAGTGACATGAAAATAGTTTCCTGTAATCCAGGTAACCATTTATTGTACTATGTTGAGTGATAACCAGATGGCCGCCAGATGGTCTAGTGGTTGGGGTGCTCCAACTTAAATGGTCCGAACGAGGCTCCATCTGAGTGATGGTTGGAGTTTACTGCTCACATAATAACATCCTGGGGTGAGCTAGGATGGCCAGTCATTTGTGTCTTAAATGCTGGGACTGAGTTGCCTAGCCCCGGGACCCTATTCACCTACTGGGGGGAAAAATGACTGCCTAATATTATTATTACTATTATTATTATTATTTTTATTGGTGGTTGGTGGGGGCGCTCACCATACAATCACTCGATGTACTGCTGCTCCTGGGTGACTGCTGGTACTCTTTTTTCTCTACCTTCCTTCTTTCCTGCCTTCCTCTTCTGTCTTTCTTTCCTTCTATTTTTCCTTATCCTTCTGTCTACGGGTGACTCTGTTCTGAGTGACAAGCCAAATGGTTTCTTGTACATCAGGAAACCATTTACTACACTGGGTGGTAACCATATAATCAGACTGTGGTGCCTGGTGGCTTAGTGGGCAATGAAGGTGCTCCAGCCTGATTGAGCTTGTGTAGGTTTATGTCTAAGGGATGGCTGGAGTTTATTGCTCACGTAATGCCACTCAGGGATGAGTGAAACTTGCTCTCATCTTAAATGTCAGGACCAACTTGCCTAGCCCCGGGCTCCTACGCTCCTCATGGGACAACACAGGATTAGATGATGTATGTATGTATGTATTATTATTATCATCAGTAGTTGTAGTATGGGACTGTTGCTGTTATTTGTATTGATTCTGTTTGTTGTTGACGTTATAATTGTTACTGCGCCCTTAATCTGCTGTTCGTGTTGAGGTCTGTCTCAGTTATGATGTTCCGAAACAGCAGCAGAAAATGTATGAGAATCATTAGTTCGTGGTTTGTCTGTATATCCCTTGCTTCTACCCATCACGTAACAAAGAGCATAGTTTTATGGACTGCGCGATATAATTAAACCATACACAGGTCATCCCATCCTCAACTTCAACTCCCATTACCAGCAGTTAATGATACAGCAAGCAGGTATACTAACTTGTGAACGATACTCTATGATTTATACCTCCCACTCCTTCAGACTTTTCAAAATGTATCAACAGAAGATGTAATCATTTTTTCTGACGGGTGTATCTGCGGATATTTGCAAGAATTACTTGTTTTCAAACCATAATATGTCCGCAACTACATCATCTAGAACATTCAATAAGAGACCACAGAACTCATCAATCCTTCGCGTTTCCGAAGCAAGTGTCCCCAGGTATCTAGGTGGATACGTTGTGGAGCGCGGAGGTGAAGAAAAGAGGTCCCGGTAACACTCCAGCTTGACACTCGGTCGAACTGTCCATGCAGGTCGGGGCAGCCCAGGCAGGATGTGGCTGTCCCACTCTCACTCCCATGCTCACTCGTCCTGTTTACGCAGTAATATTTCTAATTTCTTGCTTCACTACAGGAATAGCACTCCTTTCTAAATGGATATTTTTGGTCATAATTCTGATTTTCTGTACCGTTGTTGAGATGTGTGCAGGATAAATTGCTAAGGAATATGTAAGGAACTCTCCAAAGCCACTTTCAGTACAATGGTTATGCTCAACGCCTGATTACAACTGAGACTGCTGGCAACACTTACTAACAAGGTCGACACATTTTGCAACAGTGGAAATTCGTTCTTCCCTCAACTGTTACTTTATATCCTCTCATCTCGTACTTATAAAAGTTCCTAACTAATTCAACGGATAAACACGTCTTTATAAGAGCTGACTCTTATATAATGCTGCTTTTTACCTGAGGCAATAGCCAGCAGGTCAGTGAGTGGCCAGCGTTGTTATTGTTGTTGTTCTTCTTCTTCTGCTTCTGGCAGGTTTATTAAAAGGATCCTTTTGGACACATAAAAGTGGTACCATGTAAGGTAATTTGACATGGAGAATCCAAATCTGCCATCAGCTGACACCTGAGGTGGCTCCATCTAGCGACAACTTTAGTGAAAGTGCTTAATTTAAGTCTATTGAGACATATAAGTGGTCCCATACAAGTTTATTTGACTTGGAGAATCCAAATATGCTGTCAGCGGACACCTGTGGTAGTGACCGGGTAGTGGGTCACTCATGTTCCTCCAGAGACTGGGTAGTGGGTCACTCATGTTCCTCCAGAGACTGGGTAGTGGGTCACTCCTGCAGCTCCTCCAGAGACAGGGTAGTGGGTCGCCAAGCACTTAGGTGATGACTTAAGGATCTCCTGGTATGGGATCACTCAAAAAGATCTCGTGTTAAGGGATCACTCAAGAGGATCTCCAGTTTAGGGATCACCGGCAAGAAATCTCCAGGAGAACTTGTACAGGGTTCCTCACTCCACTCTTCTTTGATGTTAGCACTTAGTGTCTAGTGGATAACTCTGCTAAATCACCTTCAGGAACTGGGTAATGGGGCACTCTGTTAAGGCACCTCCAAAATCTGAGTAGTGGGTCACTTTGTTAAGGCACCTCCAGAATCTGTGTAGTGGACCTTTTTGTTAAGGCTAGTTATATAGTTTTTACAGCAAACTGTTTGAAATATTAGTATCGCCGCAGGTCCCAAAGCAATTCTACTATTATTTCCTTACATTTATTTTTATTTTTTTTCTGTTTGATATTTACCTTTATTTGATCAGAAGACAAACATATATGGAAGCAATTCTATCCACACCCTCAGCTAGGAAGAACTTATAAATGCGGGCCTTGCTGTCTCGAATGAACACTGTAAACGAACCCTTGGTTTATATTGCTAAACGCTGAATGATAAAGCATTGCCTTAATTCAGAGTTATCACTAATCCAAAATTTATGATGACTTATCGAAATATCAGTGTTGGTCCAGTACAATTAGGCTTCATTTTCTGCAACTGCTCACTAAGAAGCAAATGAAAATTAACATATATTGCTATACTGAAACCTGGCAAAACCGTTGTCAGTTCCCAACAGAGCTAAATGAATCACTGAGACTCCCAGTCACGTCAGGCACCCTCCGGTCAGGAGGTAGGACGTACAAGTCGCAGTGTCTGACCAGGAATTGTGTGATACTTTATTTTCTTGTGATTTAAAGGACATACTAGCTACGCATCTTGCGGAAACAGAAAAAGGTAACCAGAGACAGAATTCATTAATAGTGTGACTGTAACGATTCTCTCAGCAGCATCAAGTCGTCTGCGTTAATCGGGAAAATTATCTAAGGCCATAGAAAAACAAAGAATAGACGAACTGCAAAAGAGCTCCCGTTAACAAATGATGAAAATTTTATGGCAAGGAATGTCTTCCATAATTGTATAATTCATTTATGACATTCAGATTCTTCGAAAATAACATTTATGTAGCCAACGATCACGATGTTAGGTTGGTTGACGAAGCCGGTGGTGTCCTACAGAGGACAGTGGGTCGAATCGGACCCGAAATTCACTCGTCCACAAATTGTTCCAGTTACCGTAAGTAGGTTTGGGTAAATTAAGTAAGTTTAGATTGAATTAGATTAGGTAAGGTTAAGGTACACTAAGCTGTCAGGTTTAGTTAGGTCATAACAGGTTTGGTTAGTAGGAACAAAAAATAGTGACTGATTGACTTTGCCGCATGATCAACCTGAAAATCCGACATGGCGGTTGACGGCCTGCCGCAATTTCCGTGTAAAACTGATGAGGTTGTATAGTTATCTTCAGCATTACGCATTTTCGCAATTTTTTATGGCTATCAGAAAGATAAATAGGTTATATTTTACTAAAAAAAAAAACACATTCAACGCATGGGAGCTCTCCTGCATTCTCTCTCTCTCTCTCTCTCTCTCTCTCTCTCTCTCTCTCTCTCTCTCATTATCATCATTACACCCACTGTAATTAGCCACTAATTCATTCTATTTATACCCAGTAAAGCTGTGCTGTGCATTCATTCTCTCTCTCTCTCTCTCTCTCTCTCTCTCTCTCTTTGTGTGTGTGTGTGTAACTCACCCACCGGGTCGGTCAGGATCACTTGATGGTAGTGATCGTCAGCTTTTACCCTCCCGGAAGGGAGCTGAGAGCTCATATAGTCCGATCTATGGGCAAGGCTGTGACCTTCACACACGCACACACCCATCCCCTTGCTCAAAGGAGACAGTAACCACCCACTGCGTCAGTGAAACTTTTCGCAACCTGAGCGAGGCGCGAACTCCCGTCTACCAGATGGCAAGCGAGAACGCTACCACTGCGCCAGCGAGCGGTGTGTGTGTGTGTGTGTGTGTGTGTGTGTGTGTGTGTGTTTTGCTATTCAGTTCATAAACTAAAGTGAAGTCCTAACAGTAAATGTATTAACAAATACATTTTCATAAACACCATTCACTTCTGGAGATATAACTGTTTTACATTCAAGCCAAAAAAAAAAATGTTCAAATGACAAAAGCGAGCAGTCACCAACACTGATGTGGATAATTTTATGCGTGACGCTGCAGGAGACCTCTCATGCTTAGAATTTACAATTGATTTTTTTGTCAGTAATTATTACTTAATTATCATTATGACAGCTGTAAAATGATGTGGAAATGCGTAATAGTGGACATATCATTTATACAACCTCATCAGTCTTACACGCCCTCCGTGGCAACAAGCCACTCACAATGTCGGACTTTCAGGCTCATTCTGCTCCAGTCATTCATTTTCCCTATAACAAAGCTACCCTAATGCGACATAACCTAACATAGCCCAACCTAACCTAACACAACTTAACCTCGACTAACGTAACCTAACACAATTTACCTCGACTAACTTAACCTAACCTAACACAACTTAACCAAACCTAGTTCAGCCTGACCTTATTTAATTTAACCTTACCTAACTAACACAAACGACCTGGGAACGAGTATCGAGACCGAATCGACCCATTTCCCATTGTAGGACGCCACTGACGACAGCAACAATGCTAACGGTGCTCTTTAGTAACATAAATGTTATTTCCGTAGAATATGGATCTCATAACTGAATTATACGATTATGAGAGTTAATCCCTGTCATAATATGAGAGAGAGAGAGAGAGAGAGAGAGAGAGAGAGAGAGAGAGAGAGAGAGAGAGAGAGAGAGAGAGAGAGAGAGAGAGAGAGAGAGAGAGAGAA
>JAGKTI010004940.1:11040-47685 GCA_018397915.1 Birgus latro
AACTGAGGTAGGAGGTGCCTGGGAGTTGGAAAAGACCAAGAATGGAAAAAGGAATATTGAGAGAGAGAGAGAGAGAGAGAGAGAGAGTATTCCTCACCTCCCCCCCAGACAGCAGTTAACATTCCTAATGGGAGAAACTGATCAAGGAGACTGTCAAATCCCATGTAAAGCATTAAAAAGGAATTATGATTAGCAAGTATTCATAGCATTTAATCTCTCCTCCGATGAGACATTATATTACTGCTCCCACACAGTTTAACCCTGAGGTACCGTATGGAGATTTCTCGGAGTCGAGAGGATTTTATTTAGATTTAAGCACGGCTCAGTAAAACTGGTCAGTAGATGCGCAGGTCTCTAGGGAGATACAAAGGAGTACAAAGGAAAGCAAACAGCAACAGACCTTATGGTCCTTTCGAGACTGCTTGTTGCAGAGTAAGCTATGGCTACGAGATCTAATTCTACATGCTGATGGATAAGGATAGTAAAGCAAGAAGGCTCCCCCCGCTTCCAAACCCTCCAGTTAAAACTGGCAGAAAAAAGTGAGAGGAACCACTATGCCGCATGGAAAAACTGACATGGAAATTTCATAGGAAAGACTTAAAGGAAAAGTTACATTCTGTAATACTTTATCTACAAGCTACCAGACTAAATAACCTGAAAGAGAAAGTAGTAAAGAAAAATAAATAATCAATAAATAACTAAGGCACGACATGTATGGGTACTTTGAGTTAACGGGGCAACTGTAGACACAGCGTGGAAATTGCACAGTGCACAGTATGGATGTTCAGGGGTTGTGTGGCAGCCTTGCCTGGTGCTTTTAAGGTAGGCAGCAGTCTGTCAGGCCCCAGCTCCGCTCACTTCACTGAGACAAGGAACTCTTCCATGGGGAACAAGTACACAAGTTTCCTACTGAAGCAGTGACCCCTGGTGCATTAAAAAAAATCCCAATGGTGGTCACTTCATTATCAGGGACCCTCAGTGATCCACAGCCCATCACAGGTCGAAAGTAAGACTAGTGACCATTAACTCAGGGCTATCTGTGCATATCCTAGTCTGTGCTTATACTATATTTGCATTTAATATATTGATCCAGGCTCTGAGAAAAAAATGAAAAAGTTTATATATACTCAAGTGTTTTATTCCGGAGTAAACGTATTAAGCTGGAGGTTTGACGACAGATACTTATCCAAGCGACCTTTAAAGGATAGTACTGTAACGCAGTTTCCTACATTGGAGGGCAATTTGTTCCACATATTTACAACTCTGTTAAAGAAGAAAGGCTTAGCTTCATGCGACTGTAATCGTTTGCCAATTATTTTGTGTCCATTCCCTCTTGTATATTTCGACTGATTAACTGTGAAGTATTTATCAACAGCCATGTTATCGTGCCCTTTGAATATTTTTAATAAATACTTGAATTAAATCTCCTTTTAATCTGCATTTATTTAGGGTGAAGATATCCAGGGCTTCTAAATGCTCCTCATATGGTTTGTTTCTCAAGCTAGGTATCATTTTGGTTAACCTTCTTTGTACTCTATCAAGGTTCTCTATATCTTTATTGTAATGAGGTGACCAGAACTGGACACAGTACTCTAAATGAGGGCGAACTAAAGAGTTATATAAGATGAGGATGATGATATTGGATATATATTCAAACGCTGTACCAATGAATCCGATATTTTGTTGGCTTTCTTAACAGCCTCCGTACACTGTTTGCTTGGTTTAAGATCTTCGTTATAATAATTCCTAAGTCTTTTTCATGACTGACATTATCTAGTTGAACGTTATTCATGATATAACTGTCTTCATGGTTAACTGGTGTTTCCATTTCTATTCCCACTGTTTAGCACTTTGCATTTAGTGATATTAAAGTCCATCTGCCAGGTTTGGGTCCAATTAAACAGTCGATCGAGGTCACTCTGTGTTGCCTGCCTCTGTAAAGATGTGTCTGCTCTGTTACCTATTTTAGTATCATCAGCAAATTAGTTTATTTTACAAATTAAACCCTCATCTTTATCATTTATATATATTAAAAACAGAATAGGACCCAGTTGTGAGCCCTGTGGCATACCGCTAGCAACATCTTTCCAGTCCAGTTCTTTACCATTTATTATGACCCTCTGTTTACGTTCTGTAAGCCAATTATCGTTTCACCCGAGCACAGTCCCTCTGAACCCATGTGCATTCAATTTTTAAAGTAATCTTTTATGGGGATCTTTATCAAATGCTTTTTGAATATCGAGACAAACAATGTCAACAGATCTGGTCTCATCATATATACTGAACATTTGTTTGTGGCCACCCCGTTCGGGATTGAGGCGTCTGGCAATAGATAGAAAGATAGATAGATCATAGAAGAAATCCAAGAGATATGTGAGGCATGAGCGATTATTTCAAAAACCATGTTGTGAAACTCTGATGAGATTATTTATCTGTAAGTGCTTTTCAGATTTATCTCTGGGAATAGTTTCCAACAACTTGCACACCACTGAAGTCAAATTTATTGGTCGATAATTTCCTGGCTGTGATTTGTCACCTTTTTTTAATATTGGGGTTACATTTGATAGTTTCCATTCACGAGGCACCTTACTGTTTCTTAGTGATTTATTGCATAGCTCGGCTAATGGCTTTGATATTACATCCACTGCTTCTTTTAGAAAGCGTGGGGCTATTCTACCAGTATCTGGCCCCGGCGCTTTACTCACCTTAAGTTTACTGATGGCAAATTGTACATCATTCTCGCTAACAGTAATAGTGTTAATTATATTGTCCTCTTCTAAGGTAGCAGGAAAAGCTGTGGGAATGGACTCTGTATTTTCAACTGTAAATACCGGTGCAAAGAAAGTGTTGAGAATTTTAGCCATCTCTGTTTCATCTATGGTATACTCTTCATTATCTGTGAATAGTGAGTTAATTGTTGGTGATATCTTGTTTCTGATATAGCTGAAAATTTCTTTCAAGTTGGATTTACATATAAATGCAATGTAAGTTTCTAAGCTTTTCTTACTCTGCTTTATTATTATTATTATTTTTTTTTTGCTTTTCAACGAAGATAATCGTATTATTGTAGTTTCAAAGCTTTTCTTACTCTGCTTTATTATTTTTTGCTCTTCAACAAAGATAATCGTATTTATTGTTACCACTTTGATTCTTTGTTACAGTATAATTTTTGTGTGCAAGATTTTTTTTTAGCTGATAGGCAACGCTTCATTTCCACATTCCACCTTTTGGGTTTATAATTTTTATCAGGCCGTCAGTTTGCAATGGAATACATAATGTTACTACTTTACCGAGAATATCTGTGAATAATTTTCATGCTTCGTTAAGATCCACTGTTTGAACAATGGGGTCCAAGTCACTAGAACCAATTATTTCCTTTAATTTTTGAATGTCTGCTGTCTTGTAGTCAGGCACTTTCACATAAGTAGCCCTGACATTGTCCTTACTGAAACTGATGTTGAATGTGACCATCCGATGGGCACTAGTACCAAACTCTTCCCCTACAACAACATTATTTGCCAAGTTTTCTGATGTGGCCAAAATCAGGTCAAATATGCTAACTCTTTGTGTTGGGCAGTCTACAAACTGATGCAATGAACTGTCTTGCAAGTTAGTGTACAGGTCCAACCCTGTGTGGGACAACAGTCTTTCCCCATTTGGCTACTGGTGTATTAAAATCACATAAGATTACAGTATTATGGGTGCTACATATTTCAGCAGTTTGATTGTAAATTTCACTGTCTATGTTACTGGACTGTGCGGTCAGACGATAAATCAATCCAAGTACTGTTTTGCCACGAGATGTATTTCTAAGGTTGGAAGAGATAACGATGTCTCGCTTGCCAGTCGCTTGGTTGGGCGTATCCTTCTCTCAGTTATATCCAGATACAGGACTATGAGCTATGGTGATGTTATTTTTCATCTGTGTCTTATGTTCATGCAATCCGTAGAAATGGCAATTAATTATTGTTCTGTATATGGTTGTTTTAACACATAGCCTAAGACCAAAGGGACAGAAATTCTGTATTCTAGTTTTGCAAGAGAGAGAAAAATAGTATACATAAAAGTGGATAAATGATTGCCGCCATGCAACAAAATTTATTTTAAAAAATACAATGCACTCATAATCCTCTGTACACATCAGCGAGCATTATTTTATAGATAACATGAAATATTGATTATCTAGTATTCAATGGCCGAAAAAGCAAGGAACACTAAAGAAGAAAGCTGTTCTATCTCTGTTTTTGCCGTATGGTCAGTTTCATTAGCATGCAACTAGTTTACAACATATACGGTAATGATGTAGTCTGTGTGTGATGGTAGAGAGGTATGTGAGGGTAGATCAGTATTTGTGGGGACATGACTGTGTGTATAAGGGTGCAACATTATTTTCGAAAGTACATTATGTGTGCGGGTATTGCTTTATTTGTGACGGCACAGTAACAGAGGTGTGCGTATGTGAAGGTGAGCAGCATGTAATGGGACAGATCATTGTGTGTGAGGCTGCAGCATTTCTAATGAAGGTAAAGCATTATGTTACGGGTATGGCATTATTTGTGAGGGTATGACAAGAGAGGTGTGTTTATTGAGGATTGAGTATTATGTGGTGAGTTAGAGCTATGTGTGCTTGCGTGCATGTGTGTGTGTGTGTGTGTGTGTGTGTGTAAGGCTGCAGCATTATTTGTGAAGGTGCAGCATTATGTGTGAGGGTATGTCATTATATGTTTGGGCACATAATTGTATGTGAGGGTAGAACATTGTGTGTAGGTATACCATTATTTATGCGGCATGGCGTTATTTGAATAACAGAAGAATATTTTCACTAAAGAAGCCATTCTTAATTGTATGAAAAGGCACGAAAAGGCTTATCATGGGGTTTACTGTTACATTTACCATTGTTTCAGCTACCAGGGTACCAAAAGAATTAGATGGGAGATCCGAAACAGAAGAGAAACGAACACTGAAGAGAACATTAACTGATGTTAAACAGCTTTGCTACCAAGCTTACCTACTTCAAGTAGGTAAGAGACTTCTCTTGTAGGGCCTCCATCTCTTCTTGATTCTTGAGCGTGATTCTGTTTTGCTTTTACTATTATCCGTACACCTTTTCGTACATTCTCTACTACCTTACTGTATCATCATATTTCTCAGTGTACAATAGAAGCATACAGTATTGCATAGGGCATCAATAACAACACGAAAATATCTGCTGGAGAGGACTCATTAATTTGATTTTGACCAGATACATTAATCTACCCTGTATTTGAAAGAACTTATCGAACGAGGTTTAACTACACGCTCAGGTAATGTGTTCCAGTCATTCACAGCTCTTACACCAAAGGATTCAGCTCGAACCAGTGTTTTCCAATGAGCTCTCCTCTTCAGTTTGCGTGTATTGGTTGTGGTGCTGGCTACATTATACTCAAAGAAGACCTCTTTGTTTGCATTCTCCATCCCATTAAGGATCATGTAAGTTTCAATTAGTTCTCATTGGTGCCTTCTCTTCTCTAAAGTTGTCAACCCGTCTTTCACACTTCTCTACATGTTCCAGGTTTCTAAGTTCTGGTACAAGCTTTATCATCCTTCTCTGCATTTTTTCCAGTTCCAGTATGTCCTTCCTGTAGTATGGGGACCAACTATGTACCGCATATTCCTAGTGGAGTCTTACTTATGTATAATAAAATGATTTACACATGCCAATATCCATGTACGAAAAGCTCCTTCTTATTAGACCAACCATTCTGTTTTCTTTAGTTGCCACTTTAGCAATATGCTGAGCCGATTTTAGGTCTGAAGATACAAATATGCCTAGGTCTTTTTCCAAATCCGATGTTTTCAGTTCCCTTCTATTCATTTCATAGACAAAACCAGGATTTCTGTGGCCTGTGTTGACTGTGGCACATTTCTCAGCATTAAATTTTAACAACCATTTCCTACTCCAATTTTCTAGGTTATTCAAGTCTTTGTGCATAGCTTGTGGATCGTCCATGCTATCAATTCCTTTATAAATATTGACATCGCCTGCAAAGAGAAGGGCTGGGCATTTTAACTCATTAACTAGTTCGTTCATGTAAACCAAGAATAACACTGGCCCCAACACCAATCTCTGTGGTACTCAAGATGTAACTTCTCTCTTCCCTGATTGAACTCCCCGTATTTCCACCATTTTCTTTCGGTTCGTTTGGAACGCTTTTACCCAATTTAATATTTTGCCTTGAACTCCATAGGTCTCCAGTTTGATCATCAGTCTATGTTGGAGCACTGTGTCAAATGCTTTTTGACAGTACTACTAATAATATTTACATCCACTGGAACCTGTTCATCCATAGCAGATGTCAAGTACTCCATGTACACGAACAGACTGATTAAAGCTCCTGTTGTGTCGAAACCCATGTTGCTCATCATTAAGCAGATTATTCTCTTCATGATGTTTCACTACCATTTTCCTTATCATTTTTTTTTTTTTTTCACGTAGTGCACATGAGACACATGTTAATGACAGAGGTCTGTAATTTAGAGGTTTCAGTTTACTTCTTTTCTTATATATGGGACTTACTTTGGCCATTTTCCTGTGAGATGGAACAATTCCTGAGGTTAGAGACTGTCTGAAAAGCATAGAAAATGGAAGAGCTATTTCTTTGCGACATTCCATTAACAACTTTGGATAAACTCCATCAGGTCACATAGACTTATTTACATTAACTTTACTCAGTAACTCTTCCACCACTTCAGTGGTTGTGCCTATGTCATCTAGCTCCGGCCCTTCAAAAGATTAGTCGAGTGTGAGTAGGTCTTGTTCTGATTCAGTAACAAATGCTTTCTGGAAAGCCTTGTTAAACTCATTAGCTGCTTCAAGGTCATTTTCTGTCATTTGACCGTCACTTCTTTTTACCTGCGATATTATTTCTTTCAGGTCGTTGAACTCCTTTTGTAGCCCCAGAAGTATTTTGGATTTTCTTGAATATCACTGCATCATTTCTTACAGAATGCTCTTTTTGCCTGTTCAGGCTTTTAGTTAAATTTCTCTCTCTTCTGTACTGCTGGGCTCTGGGTGGAGTTTTCCTACCCTTAAGTCTCCTATTGGCTTTTTCCTTCGCAGTTATTTGCTTCCTGACCTCACTAGTCATCCACTTTTGTTTGGGTCTCCACATACCACATTTAATCTTTGACCCAAATGCTTCCGTCAACTCCATCAGAATATTTACCAAAATCTTATTCATCTCTTCTGCTGATTTTCCTTTGAACTTTTCTAGCCAGTTCACTCCTGACAGTCTCTTTTTTATCTCATCATAGTTGCCGATGAAGAAACCGAACATGAAAGTATCATGCTCTTCTAACTTATCGGAAATGGCCTCTATTACAAAGTCGAGTATATTCTTTGACGGTCGATATTGCGGTAACCGTAAGTCATATGAGAATGAAACATACGTTTTTAGGTATGTACATTCAAGCTCTTGAAACCTGTAGGAATTTTTTTTACCTTGGTTAAAGTTTAAAAACAGGACAATTTTTGCTGTTGTGGGGATTGGGGGGTTGGGAGATTTGCTGTCTTTATGGTTAAACAATTACGTCGTAAAAACTGTTTACCGCAAGTGCTTTATTTCCTTCAATCTTTCCTCTTCCTTCTGCCTATGGGTGACTCCACACAGAGTGACAAGTCAAATAATTTCCTGTACACCAGGAAACCATTTGCAATGCTGGGTGGTAACCATATAACCAAATTATGGTGCCTGTTGGTTTAGTGGGCAATTAAGGCGCTCCAGTCGGACTGCGCCAGTGCATTTTCTATCTAAGGGGTGGTTGGGGTTTATTCCTCACGCAGTGCAACTCAGGGATGAGTGAGGATGGTCACTCTCATCTTAAATATCAGGACCAACTTGCCTAGCCCCGGGCTCCTACGCTCTTCATGGGCCAACACAGGATTAAATGATGGATGGTTGGATAGACGGTTTACATTTACATCATCAATCATTCTTACCACCTGCCGCCTGGTGAATGATTTACATTTTCACTAGACAGTTATGTTGCAAGAACTATTTACCACAAGTGGTTTATATTTACGTCATCTATCATTCTTACCGCATTCTGCCTGGTGTCTGATTTACAGCCTGCCTTCAGTACCATGATCATGTTGTATAGGGCAGCATGACAAAAAAGGCCATTAATTTGCGGGATCAAAAACGATTTTTTTTTTTTTTACCTATGCATATTTCCAGTGCAGTAAACCCCATAAAATGACTGCTAAATGATACTTATTGGTTTTGATTATCTAAAGAGTGAGGGAAGATAACTTGTAAGGAAGTGTAGTATACATATTATTATGTATCGGGCTAATAAATGACAGATATCACGACACCTCCTAGAAACAATGGCTGCCTCCCAAAGCCTAGTCCTACACCAACACCCACTGATACTTATCGTATTTCACATAATTCAGAGTTATTATATCATTTTCCCATTTCACCAGTGGCACATAAAAATTATATATCACCGCTCCAGATGGTATCGTTGGGTCTAATAAACCCAGACACCATAAAAAAAAATAATGGTGGAATTGGAGCACAGAGTTGCACACCCACCATTGGCAATGTCTCCGGGAAAACTGAAGGTAGACAGAACGGGTTGGCAGTACTACCAACGTAACCCTATAAAACAAAGAAATGTCAGGTGTGGACGGGTCTGAGAGACCCAACGATACCGTTTTAAGTTGAAGGAGTTATAAGTAAAATATATCGATAAAGTGCTACGAAATATCCAAGGCCACTGAGAATACCAGCCTTTATCACACGACACCACACACCATTGGTCACCACACCACACAGCTTCGTACGTACAGTACAACACTGTACACCAAACTACACCATAGCACAGTTCTTTTTTACCCTCCACCTGATTAAGTCAGAGCAGGGTATTGTTATCACTGGTGTCCGTCTGTGGAGTTGGGCGGCTGGCCGGACATAGAGATTTCGTTTCTGGAGCAAATCTCAGAAAATATTAACTATAGAGTCATGAAATTTTACATAGCTGTGTGTCTTATAGTGAACTTGTGCTTTTTGATAGAATGCGGGGACTTAAGTAGCTTTTTATGAAATTAATGAAAGAGTAAAAAATGTATACACATATTTTTCTCAGATGTTTCAATGAGCTCTCGCAAGTAATCTTAGGGTCCAGTTTATGTTTACCATGACTGAACTACGGAATGTAATGTCTCTTTGTTATAGGGGGGGGGGGGGTAGGGACCGTTATTCGTTTGGTTACTGTAGGTGTGCAGGGAGGTGGGGGGTATGTGCATGGTCAGGTGGACAGTTGCAGCAGCGTAGCGTTGATGATGATGATGGTGGTGGTGGTAGTGATGATGGTGGTGGTGGTAGTGATGATGGTGGTGATGATGGTGGCGGTAGTGATGATGGTGGTAGTGGTGGTGATGATGATGATGATGGTGGTAGTGATGATAGTGGTGCTGATTGTGATGATGATGATGATGGCAATGGTGGTGATAGTGATAATGGTGCTGGTGGTTGTGGTGGTGATGATGATGGTGGTGTTTTTTTTAATTCCTATCATACATCCTTATTCCGTATCACTGATTTTATCAAGTTTTAATGTATGCGTTATGCAGAGGGGTGAGGGGGTGAAAGCCGTTATGCTCTTGGTTAGGTGGGGGAGGGGGTATGTGTTGGGTCAGATGGAGAGCCGGAACAGCGTAGCGTTGCCTATCTATAGCCTGTATATCAGAGTCACGTTATTTGTTTATTTATCCTTCAATCACGCCCAAACCAAGGGCCGTAGACCCCCAGACCCATATATATTCTGAATTGGGGTGATCCAAGGATGGTTTTAAGGGGTCAAAATTCAGATCTGAGTCATTTGAGGTCGCTGGTTGAGTGTTCGTCTTTTTGGCCCGGGCAACGCTGGGTACCCCTGCGGCCCAATTTTTGGCGTGGAGGCTCAGGTGACCTCCAGTTCGGACATAGGCTATGTGAGGTTGACCTCCGAGGTCATTTGAGGTCACTGGTCGGAGGTCATTTGAGGTCATTGGTAATACACACTCAAACGACTGGACCCAGCAGCCTAATTTTTGGCATGTAGACTCACATGACCTCCAGTTCGGACATAGGCTATGTGAGGTTGACCTCCAAGGTTATTTAAGGTCACCGGTAATAGTAAACAAGTGCCCACAAATACTGTGCATTAGTCTGCGAAAGGCGAATTAGAAAGTTCCTGAACCTTTTATTATCCCTCTTCAAAAGCATAAAAGGTACATGCTCTTTCTGGGGTAGAAAGACTGAACTAGAACAAATAGGATTAGAGTGTTCTCCTTTTTGGCCCAGGCAACGCCGGGTACCCATGCTAGTGTTTTATATAATTAGCTTAGTATTACTGGCCAGTGGTTTGGAGGCCGCACCAGCGTGATGAAGGTAATCCCTCTCTCGAAATGATTTAGTATTAGATCAGCGCAAGTTCAATAAACCGCACCTAAATTTCATTTCCTCTATGTACTTGTAGATTATAAATATTCAAATGGTTGTTACAATGAGACAATTACACCATGTTTATGAATATTGTACACATTGCTACACTACACAACGATTTGTTCATTGTGTTTCTAATGCTACCAAAGGAGTAATTGTGTATGGGTGGATGGAGCAGTGGGTTGGTGTCGGAAAGGACGCGAGATCGACCCCATGTTGGATCAAAGAGTATTTTATGAATGTGAATTTCTGGAAAAAAAAAATCTTTCTGATCTTACACAGTACCAATTGGCATGTCATAAAACACCCCATCTAATATCATCACACTAGTCTTGAAAGAGGCATTCTTTGTTTGTGTTCAGTGTGGCCCTTGGGTATTAGCACACTAGTGGAGATATGTGAAAGCCAGTGACAAGTATGGACTTCCTAAATTATGCCCATAGCTGGAAACATAAGGCAATTTACTGGACTAGTTATTTATTATTTTGTATTTACACAGGACTAGAAAAAATAGTTTCAGTTCAGGGAAACGCAGAATTTAGAGGCAAAATCTTGGGCAGGTGACAGTGAACCAGTGGTACAATTATCCTGCCTGACACACTGCTGACACAACAGTTCGTTTTCCTTAGCCTGACCGAGTTTTTCTTCCCTTTGCGGATCCTTTCGCATCGTTCAGTGATAGGAATGATGATACTATGGCTTTCCAACCTTTCATAGCACTTTTTTCATTACATCATATAGTATTCTAGTGTTATCTCTTTTTACAACTGAGAAGTCAAGATGGAGTGATGGCAATATTGGACCAGATCAATAAGAGTATAGTAACTTTTCATGTAAAGCCTCCTAATATTACCAGATATTTTCTTCCTATATTTTTGCTGCACCTGTTACACTTGTCTCATAACGTTCAGTGGATTTGCTGATAGTTTTATACATTCGTTTAAAATTAGTTCATGATATGTAACAGCACTGTTTTTCGTCTTCCTTTTCCTACATCCACAAGATTTATATCAATATAGAGAGGTTCTATTTGGCTGAGATAATTTTCAGGAAATAATCATTGTATTCTACCATGATGTTAGTCTTGACTAAACGTTTCTCAGTAAAGTAATTGATTATCATACCCAGTTACAGAGATACTGCCTTTTTTTCCCTTTACCTGCATCCCCTGGCGCTTTTATCAACAAATACAAATCCTGATTTATACATACAAATCTCTCTCTCTCTCTCTCTCTCTCTCTCTCTCTCTCTCTCTATCTCTCTCTCTCTCTTTNCATACCCAGTTACAGAGATACTGCCTTTTTTTCCCTTTACCTGCATCCCCTGGCGCTTTTATCAACAAATACAAATCCTGATTTATACATACAAATCTCTCTCTCTCTCTCTCTCTCTCTCTCTCTTCCTCCTCCTCCTTTGTTTCATGTATAGGTCCCTCCAGACTCCTCGAAATTCAAGCTATCCCTGTCTTCCTTCCTTTCTCTCCCTCTCCCAATTCACATCTTTTCTCCCTTCTTCTTTTCCTCATCACTTCCCTTCTCCCTCATCCCGTCCATCTCCGACATCCCCCCATTCTTCTCTCCATCTTATCCTCGACACATTCTCCTCCTTCTCCTTCTTCCTTTTCCCTCCCACTCCTTGTCCACCTCCTCCTTCCCTGTCTTCTTTTTCCCTCGCTCTCTTTCTTCATCTCCTTCTCCACCTATCTCCTCCCTCTCTTCTCCTCTACCTTTCCACTCTCTCTCTCACGTCCTTCCACTCTCCCATTCTTCTTCTCTCATCACGTCCCCATCTCCTTCTCCATCTCGTCCTTCATCGTAATGGTTTTCCAACACAAACATCGGCGTATTGACCCTCCTGTTTTCCTTCTTTCTTTCCTCTAACATTTCCTCCTTCCAGTTGGCTGCTCACATTGTCTTTGTCATAACTCACCATCCTTTTCTGCCGCCATTTCTCTTACCATCATCATTGTCACTATAATATCCAACAGTATTTCGTACTAATACAGTGGGAATCTAGGACAAGAAATAAAGCAAGAGAACTATCAACAGAGTGCACAAGGAGAAAAAAAACACACACACTCCATTCACTCATCCTTCACTCCGTCACAGTGCACGACTCCAAATCACAGGCCCATCATTCCACACAAAATGTGCTTCATAATGTCGATGGGGTAGAGACTGTTTCCTGAATTGCCAGTTTAATACAGTGACTTTCAGCCTTTGTCATGTGCATCTTCAAATGTAGACTATAAGTATCACCCAGACTAAAAATATAAATTTCGTTGTATTTAAACCCATTGCTTTAAAGACGATTGTATTTTATTCTCCTTGTCTCTAAATGATTATATACAAACTTGGATAGACTCTTTGAATTAACTAGCGTAATTTTTAACCTTCATTATTACCAGAGCGTTAAATGGCCTTTCTAAATCTGAATACATTAATTTGAAAGTGGGAGGGGAAAAAATGACGTTTTATTAGTGAATGGGTTATTCTGATTCTCACGCAAAAGTCACTACGTGTTATTCTATGTAGAGAGGTACTTCAGCCCCACTAATAAAGATCCATGGGGAGACCTTTTTCTCTTTTAGTTTTCCGTTCTTTCTTGTGTTTATCATTTCCATTGGTTAAATATCTTCCTATAACCTTTGTAACCCAGCTTTCCTTCTTTTCCTTGCTTTCCTCCCATTCCTTCCATCCTTCCTTTCCCTGTCCACACTCTCTCTCTCGCTGTCCTAGTCTTCCTTAAATTCCTCTGTTTTACCTTCATCCTCTTCTTACATTTCTCTTCCATATATTTATCCCTTTTTCTTTCCTATCCTCCTCATATTCTTCTTTTTCCGGAAGTTCTTTTTTTCTTACTTCCCCCACTCGTCCCAACATTCCTCTTTCTTATGCTCATCCCCCTCTTTTGTTTTACTTCCCTCCTCTTCCCTGTTTTCATGCTTCTCCATACCTTCTTTCACTTTATTACGTTGATACTCCTCCTTACATTCCTCAATGCCTTTACTCTCCAGCTTTTCCTTACCTTTCTCCTCTTATTTTCCTCCTCTCCTTTGCTTTCCTCTTTTTCCTTACTTTCTCATCTTCCTTATTTCCTCCCCTTCATTACTTTCCTCCACTCCCTTACTTTCCTTCTCTTTCTTATTGTCCTCCTCTCCCTTGGCTTCCTCGTCTTTGTTTGCAAATTCTTTTTCTGCGGTAAGCCTTCCCATTGTTGGTAATGTACTGCCTTCAATATGTCTAGTTTCAAGAAATTTACTTGTCTACTAAAAGACATTTGAAATCTTAGGTAGGGAAATTCCGTTTTTTTTTTTTTTTTTTTTAGCCTAGAAGGCTCCACAGCACATGTCCCTTATCCCTTTATTTCTGTATTCATCGAGCCTACATGTAACGTATGCCAGAAACGGGTAATTCTCACAAAGTAAATGTGATTACCAGTGAGAAATATGCAAAACTGATCACTAAGGAAAAGTTAGTAAAATGCCTCCTAAAGTCTGACTATCTACCTATTGCCAGACGCCTCCATGTCGCCCTGTCCCCCGCCATTTCACTGCCTTGCTTCCAGCTCACACCCCCTCTCTCATATACCTTTCCACGCCATCTCTCCATATCATCCTTGGCCTCCCCCTTCCTCTCCCCTCCCTCCACCTCACTTACATACACTCTCCTCGTCAGTCTCTCACTTTCCATCCTCTCCACATGGCCAAACCACCTTAATGTGTTTCTCCTAACGCTTTCTATCACATCCACATCAACACCACAACGCTCCTTCACTTCCTCATATGTCAGTCTGTCTCTCCATGTGACTCCACATGCTTCTATCAAATAACTCATTTCCACTGCCTTCACTCTTGACTTCTGTCCCTCCAACAAGGTCCATGCTTCACTTCCATACGTTAGAGTTGGAATCACAATACTGTCATATAGTAACTTTTTCACTTCTATGCTCACTTCCCTGTTTCTTATCACTGCTTTCAGTGAACCAGCAAGTCACGAGTGTAATAACTGCAACTCCTGCATTCTTGGATGGGGGTATCGTGGAAGGTAGGGAGTGAGCCTTAGTGAAGCATGGGTGAAACATGGGTGAGACATGGTGTAGCAGGTACAAGGAGCAGGGAAACAAACGTATAGGGTGATGGATGGGGGAAAAGTCAGAGATTAGGTTTTCACCTAGCGGGGGAAGGCACGGGAGAGGCAGGGGTTGAATAAAGCAGGTTAGGGTTACAGATACGATAAATTAGAGCCAGGGTGAGCCTGTGTGAAGCACGGGAGGTGAGGTATGGGAGGTAAGGAAGGGGAAGTGAGGCAGGGGAGGTAAAGCAGAGAAGAAAGAGCATGGGAGGCGAAACAAAGGAGGTAAGGCATGCGAGATGAGGCAGGTGAGATGAGGCATGGGAGGGCATAAGAGATGAGGCAGGCAGGGAATGCAGGAAGCAGAAGCACACGGAATTCTGATAACTAATTCTGTGCTCTCTCTCTCTCTCTCTCTCTCTCTCTCTCTCTCTCTCTCTCTCTCTCTCTCTCTCTCTCTCTCGTGCTCCCCGATGTCATTATCTTCCTAAGGTGATTTTTTCCTGTACTGTTTCTCCTGTGCACTTGCTATATACTTGCTCTCGCTCTCATGCTTTGTCTCGCCATCACTGTCCAAGTAATTAGAAATTAATCAGCCACACTTTTTGGGGTGTATTCAAAATGACATTAGATCTTGGCTTTACTCAGTTGGGGAGAGACTTCTCGGGGTGAAAGGGTTTGGAGCAGAGAACTTGAAGATGTAGAAATGCCTGTTTTCCCCAGCCATCAATACAACGCCTGTGTGATTGTTACTAATGTTCAACCTACATCCCAATCAACAGAGTATTTTCATTAGTGATTAAGGAGGCCAGACATGTTCAATTATCAATCCGAACCCCATAAAGTATCGGTAAAAACTGCAAGTATTAGTGAAGCAGGGGTGATGCCGGGCTGATGCAGGGTAAAGTAAGTTTAACTAATGTGTTGTTAGGCATGGTGAAAGCAGAGAGAAAACTTATTCAAGCAGGGGTTATGCAGGGTAAAACAGGGTATAGTGTTAGAAAGAAGGCAGAGTTAAGGCAGAAAGAAAATTTACTAACGTTGCGGTGATGCAAGGTGAGATAGAGTATAGTTTTAGAAAGTGATGCAGGGTAAGACAGGGTACAGCGTCAGAAAGGAGGCAAGGTAAATGCAGAGAGCAAGTTTACTGAAGTTGGCATGATGCAGGGTGAGATAGGGTATAGTCTTGGAAGGGAGGCAAGGTGAAGGCAGAGTGAAGCTTTAATGATGCATGGGTGATGCAAGGTGGGGCAAAGACCCGTAATCTCGTTAGCTGAGACTTCATTCCACCATTTCCTTTCCCTGTCATTTCTGCATAATGGTGTGTCTATGCTCTCCTTTGTCGTTTGTGACATTTATGTCAACATTGAGAGCTTATTTAGGCATAATATAAAAAATAAATCGTCATGGATAAGTATTAGATAGCATACTGAATTCACGAAAATACAGGTCATAATGTACTTAATGAAACTCTTGTGTTGTCAGACAGGGGGTCCATGAAAGTTAGCAAGAAACATTAACAAAGCAAAAGTGCTTCAGGGAAGATACAGGGATGAGGCAAGATGTGGTTAAATTATATAATCCGTTGTCAGGGAGGAGGGTGGTGAAAGGTTGCCTCAACTCTTGTCTATATTCTGTCTGCCATCAAGTGCTTTTATCTATCTGTGAGAGAGACGTCACGTAATGAAGGGGTTAATGGAAATTTGTTCTAACCCTGTCGTTACCTGTGGTATCTCCTGACTTATAAAAGAATATTTATGCCGGGAACAAGCAAGAATAAAATATATTATACGTCTCCTGTTGAAGGGGCTACTGAGGCACAGCGAAATAATTTTGAAACAAAGTTTCAGAGATTCACAAAAGATGTGTGTGTGTGTGTGTGAGAGAGAGAGAGAGAGAGAGAGAGAGAGAGAGAGAGAGAGAGAGGCATGACGCAGCAGGCGGTGAGGAAAGGAAGGTGAAACAGAGAGGTGAGGCCTTGAGGGAGAGGCAGAGTGACGCAGGGAAATTGATGAGGAAGCAAGGTGAAACAGGAGATTCAGCAGCGAGGGTGAGGTAGGTGAGGCAAAGGTAAGACGAGGCAAGGTAAATGAGGAAGGAGAAAAGTGACTGATAGAGTGGAGCAAGGATTTTGAGGAAGGCAGGGTGGTAGAGGAAAGCAAGGATTTTGAGGCGGGCAGGGTGAGGCAGGGAAAGTAAGGCAGAGAAAGTAAGGCAGTGGAGGTAAGACAAGGGTGAGATAGGGAAGGTCAGACATGGATAGCGTAAGGAAGAGGAGTTAAAGCAGGTACGAAGAGGTAGGATGGGTGAGGAAGCAAGTAAGAAACAAAGGTAGGGCGAATAAGGGTGGGTGACGGTGTTGCCACTAAGAGTACATTTGTACCATTTTGGTACATTTTCATAATTTCTGGTACAAGGTACACCGTCGAGATATTTGGTACATTTTTTAAGAAAATTGGTACATTTTGGTACAAAATGGGCTTCATCTTGGTACAATTTCCTTTTTTATTTTTATGCTTCCGACTATGGGCATAGGCTTCACAGCCTGCTATCAAGGCCCAGCAGTCCTCCTACATACCATACACCTCTACATGTCAGCGCTTCGGCGCTGACACCCACCGTCCATATTGAATACATGCTAGGGCTGTCTCATACAGGACTGGTGTGTAGGCATTAGCGGGGGTATTTTTAAGACATGTCGGCGGGTCTTCTGGTAGATCAGTAAAGCCTGATTTAATGAAATTCAAATCCTTAAACTGTTCCCTGCCCCAGCGGGGATTTGAACCTGGGTCCGGTAGGACTGCAGGCCACCTCTCTACCGATTGAGCCACCGCCTCCCCATTACTCTCTTCGAATCATTACTATGGCAAGAATTTTCCAAAGATCCTGTTGAGTTTTGGTTTGATGTTAGAACCGCAAAAACTGCAGATGGCTCTCTGGTATTTCCTCATGTGTCACAGTTCATGAAAGACTTACTCTTCCCACTCCTCAGCAGTTGTTGAACAAGTTTTTTCAAAGCTAAATTTTGGTAAGTCGAAGTTAAGAAATAACCTGAAAACTAAAACAGGAAATGACATTATCTTTGCAAAAGAAAATCGTAGTGCACAATGTTATAACTGAGAACCAACAGATAAAATGAAAGTGTATAGTGCCAGTTAATAATGAGGAAGCTGATAATTATTCATCTTCAGATGAGGATATTATTTAATCCCACCGATCCAGTGACAGGCAATTAGGAATTATTTTGTACGCAGATAGAGTTCTGCTTCTAGGAATGAAGTGCAATTATTAGTTTGGTTTGATAATTTCTTACAAATACAATTTGCAGAAATATATAGTTTTGAAGGAACCTATTGTTTATGAGAATACCAAATGCCATTATATAAATGTACAGTATGTGTTTATGCTATTGTTTTATTGCTTCTGAAATATTTTATTAATGGTATGAAAAATGATAAATTGATTACACCACCTAAGTAGTTCTAAAGTAGGGCTTTTGTAACTGAAGTAAATTTTAAGTACATATATATTTTTTTTGCTATGTGTGAAATAATATGTGCCGTAATATAAAGGAATTTTGAAAATCCTATTTATAATATTTTATTGATGAGCATATTTAATCTTAACTTCGTGAAAAATAAATAGTAATTTATCTTTAAATACTATTAAACGGCTGTTGAATACACTGACTGATATGATTACCCAAAAATCCAAAATTACCCCGAACTTGCTGATTTGGTAAATTTTTATGAAAACTGGTACAATTTTGGTACGTTTAGAATTTTGGCAGTGGCTACACTGGTGGGTGAGGCAGACAGATGTAGAAGGAGCCAGTACAACAAAGCCTGCTAATCTATGCTGTGTTCCTGTTCTCTCGCCCACTTCCTTTCCCTTTTTTCTTGTTCTACAAGTTTTTCTGTCTGCTTTTAGCTCCATCCCAATTTCCCCCCACCCTGTATCTGCCTATCATTTTTGTCAGATTTTCTTTGCGACTTTCTGCGTCTTTCTTTTCTCTTCAGTTTTTTGAAGGATTCTTGATATAATATTTTAAATCACCCGGCGTACAGCTTTTTTTCTGGTGCGATAGTCGGTTTGTTTTCAAACAACGCTGGACCGTTCTTAAAACTTGATACCATTCGTAGTTGCATGACATTAGGCGAGTCTTAGTTATGCGATGGGAATCACTCGACTTTAGTTGGCCCTCCAGTCTAATCACACTTGGACATCAGGTGAGAGTTGTTAGGTACTGTATGTTTGGCAGGTTGGAGCAAATGTGCTATCGAGGCACTGGGGAAAATCTATTGTTTTATATAGTATTAACAGGATCATTGAAGTAAAACATAAAGGAGAAGAAAGTGCTACATTTCATATGGTCAAGTAACAATATAGATAAACAGGTATACAATACGGATGTCCTAGACAGACTTTGTAGGTGTGAATGTAATGTAGGTGCAAGGATTACAAAGGTGATTAGGAAGTGGAAGGTAAGGAGAGAGAGAGAGAGAGAGAGAGAGAGAGAGAGAGAGAGAGAGAGAGAGAGGTACAAGGACTCTTCTTATGCCGGCAGAATACTATCAGAAGGGTTTTGTATCTACAGGCCCTTGTGACGGAGGAGACTGCTAGATATTGTGACCGGCTACCGACGTTAGGCGTCCAGCTTCTGCCGTGGGCTAGCCGGTAGTGATGATGTCATAAGGAAGACTGACAAAGAGGTGTGCAGACCACCTTGATCCGCAGACCACCGAGATGCGGCAGAGACGACAACAGAGCTGCTGCCTCGATGGTCCCTGGGTCGTCCCAGTTATAGGTGAGTTTAACTCATACTTTGTATCAGATTTTAGGACCCTTGAACTATGAAGTTCTTTCTCCATGGCAGGTGGATGTAGGTTGAAGTTTTGGCTTTTTCATCTGATTTTAGTCCTTCGTCTCCTCTCTGTCCCTTCTCCTGGTCTCTCTTTCTCCCTCCCTCTCTCTTCATTTATGTGCTATCATCTTGATGTATAGAGTTCTTACTATCACCCCCGATTGCCTCATCTACGCTCTTGTCCTTTTCTCTCCTCCCTCTCTCCGCCTCCTCTTTGGCCAGCTCGGGAACAGTGCTGTTCAGATCACACCGACTCTCTCACCCAGACCTGAGTCAACAGCCCTCTCTCTCTCTCTCTCTCTCTCTCTCTCTCTCTCTCTCTCTCTCTCCACACTTCCTCACCTCTTTCATGTTGCACCCCCTGTTTATCTTTGGTCCTTGCGTATTTGGACAGTCTGTTTTCAAAGGCGTTTTTCAAAAACAGACTTTGATCTACTGACAGTTTTAATAGGTCAGTTGTTTTGACCGCGCTTTTATCAATTCTTTTCGAACTGGAAGGATTAGAAGCAGTGATGATTAATCCCTTCAGTAAGAGGTGTCTTACCCAAGATCACTGAAGTCATTACTATATATATATTAGTAATATCCACTTGTCACTGGTATTATGGTAAACCAATTTCCCCACATTCCTCCTCATCTCCCTCCCTCATCATAATGGCTTTGGAGATTTCGTAATATCTTTTTTCTAGTAACTTATTCTTTTCATCACACTTCAATAAATTTTTTTAGGCTACCTGTGCAAAGTAGATCGATATTTAGAAGATACAAATAACACACAAGATGTTGCTGACTGATATCCGAAATAAATCCTATAAAATAAAGGGCTACGAAGTCGCCAATGCCTCCAAGAATGCCGGCCACTGTCACTACTTTACTCAAATTATCCCAAACTCCTTCCCTCGTCATTCAGTCCTCAGTTTTTTCTCATTCTCTTCACCTGTCCCTCTCATAAACACGTCTGTCCGGTGCTAATTTTCTTTTCATCCTCCTCACCTCCCTACTTCTTGGCAATGTCACTTCTGTCCACAATGTCCTCTTATTTTCCTCATTCATTCCCTTGTCATCCAATCAGTCCCACCTTTACTTTCTTCTCATCCTACTCACTTTGCTCCCGCATCATTATGGGCCGCAGTTTGGTTGCAGAGATATCGGAGCACGTCACTACCTCTCCATCCTCCTTATCTCCTTGTATAAGACAGAAACGACATGGAATATGTCTGAGAATTGTGTGGTCCTTGTAATGCAGGGACAAGAAAGGTGAATAGAGGTAGGATGAGACAGTGTTGATAGTCTCACTTGTTTTAAAATCCTTTCCATGCACTCACTACACTCACAATTGGGTTTAGATATTGTTGCAAAATGTGTAGCATTAGCTTCCAAACTGCTAACCATATTATTTGCCTCTCATTTTCTTCATTCCTACTGCCGTCCAAAAACACTTTAATTTTTCTCCCTGGGGCAGACTGTCTGGTCAACTGTATCTATATTTATTTGTTTTATTATATCATTCTCACATCAGTAATTTCAGTTGAAGTTTTCAGTACGGTAAGCAGTTTTATCCAGTGTCTTTCTTTTTGTCCGTTTTCCATCTGATCATTCATCTGTTTATTTGTTCATGGATCTTTGCCTAAAGACTTGTTGGTGTGGTGTAAACCTGCGAGACACTAAAATTTCAGTATTGTTTAATTGTTGAGTGTGTGAGGTGCTGTGTGGCATGGGTGCAGCAGGTGTAGTGTGGTGTGGTGTGATGTACAGTATATGGTATGGTTTGGTGCAGCGCAGTTTGGTGTGATGCACTGTGATGTGATGTGTATGCTGTGGTTAGCTACAGTGCTGTGTGGTGTAGTGTGGTGTGGTGTGATGTGGTCTTGCTTAGTGTGTTGTTGTGTGATGTAGGATGGTGTGGTGCGGTGTAGTGTGGAGTTGTGCTGTGCAGTGGGTTGTGGTGTGATTTGATGTGTGTGGTGTGATATGATGTGGACTGGTGAAGTGTGGTGTGTTGTAAAGTGTGTTGGGTAGTGATAGTGTGCGGTATAATGTGGTATGCTGTGGAGTGGTATAGTGTAATTTGGTATGGCGTTGTGTGGTGTGGTATTCTAGTGAATAATGTGGAGAAGTGAGATGTGGTGTTGTTTGGTATGGTGTGGGGCTGTAGCATGGTGTTGTGTAGCGTAGAGTGGTCAGGTATGGTACAGTGTGTAGTGTAGAGTGGTGTGGTGTGGTACAGTGTTGTGTAGTATGAAGTGTAGAGCAGAGTGACATGCGATGTAGTGTGTTGTGTGGTGTGTTGTATGTTGTAATGTGGTGTGGAGCTGTGTGGTGTGATGTGATGTGGTGTGGTGGTGTGTACTGTGGAGTGGTTTGGTGTAAAATGGTTTGATGTGGTGTGGTGTGGTGTATTGCTGCAGATGTGTGTTATTGGTGGGGGGGGGGGGGTGAGAGGGCAAATACTTCTGCCACTTGCTCACGTCGCCCCTCGCGTCCAAACTTTGCCTGTGTGTATTTCCTTCTTAGTCCCCTGTTCACCCTGGTTTGTTCAATCCTGTCTAATGAGCACTGACGTAATTTTATCAGTAAGTCTGTTTATATAGCTGTTTATATGTCTATCTGTTTATTGGTCTCTTTCTCTAGCTAGCTAAACAATTACCTAGCTAACTAGCTGTCTGTCTATCTATCTATACATCTACTGATTTTTTTTTACGCTACCAAAAGCGTAGGGAATCAGGTCTAGGATTCTTGGTCCCAGCAATTAACCTGAGGCTAAGCAGTCGCTCTCTTCCATGAGTGGCATTATATGAGGAATAAATTCTACACTCCCTTCGGATGTAAGCCCTAATAGGCTACCTCCAAGTGACTACCAGACGCTTTATTGGTTAAATGGTAAACACCCAGTGTAGTTAATGGTGTCCTGGGTTGTGATTAGTCTCCTTCAAGTGACACTCACATACGACTCGTGGATTGCATTGTCTCATATTGTGTAACCAGGATAAATGAGGGCCATAGACCTATTGCAGCCAAGCAACTATTGCAACCAAGCAACAGTTGACACGTCATATCAGCTCAAAATTTCAAGCTGGGCAACTTTGTATTTCATAAGAAAGTCGCTAAAATGACTAGTTATTACCGACACTGAAAATAGCCAAAAGGTCAGCTGATGCAACAGCTGACATGATCAGGTGACGCAACAGCTGACATGTTAAATCATCTCAAATTTTCAAGCTGAACAATTTTGTTTCAAAAGAAAACCGCTCAGAGTTCTCCAAAAGCAGATAATCGAACTTCCCATGAAAGAGGGGGGGGGAGTTCCTTCAGGAGTACCACTCATCGACCTGCCGGCTTCGCATCAGGTAATAATAAACCACAGCATCTGGGACGCTAACAGAGACGTACACAAATCTGGGTTTTATTAGTAGCTAGATGGAATCCAAATGATAAAAAAAAAAAATACTAATAAATCTTGCACCTCAACTACGCGTAGGTGGAGGCGCCCACCATCAGCTCACCTGATAAAGTGCCGTTTTCAGGTGATTCTAGATCGAGCAAAGTGACAGTTGGTTTATTGTAGCCCAGGAAACGTTTTATACGTTGGGTGAAAACTATATAACCCAATGGACGCCTGGCAATGTAGTAGATTAGGCGCTTCCAGCAGGTTGAGGCCAATATGAGCTTATGACACAGTGATGGTTGGAGTTTGCTGCTAACATAGGGTAATACCACTCAAGGAAGAAGGACGGGAGTAAACAGCCACGTTCCGAGACCAATAAAGAATTAGATAATAGACATATAAGCAGACAGAACTTTGTCAGTTTGAAAAGCAAAATATCCGAACTTTAATCCTGTTTCTATAGTATGATTTTTATACTAATGCTAACCTTGACTTTGACCTACAAGCTTCGCTGATTTGAGATTAAACAAAAAGATCTTATTACCACAAGATACTTCCGAGCCAATTTTCAGCATTTTCTCCAGAGCTGCGCCATATTCGCTTTTCCCATTTTTTTTTTTCCTCTCCATCGTTTCAAACAAGTTCTTCACCTCTTTTCCTATTTTCCTTCACTCCCTTTCTCACCTTCATTAAACCCCTTATTTGTAAACCATCAACCAGATTTTACGATCGTTTAATGTCAAATATAATGTTGTTTGTTCGTACCTTTTTAATTTATTGATTATTATAATTTGGTTTCCAAACATATCGTAGCGTAATGGAGTCAGGATAAGATCATAAACAATTACATACAGTACGCAAAATATACTCAAGAACGTTCATGAATACGGATCTTGGAGTCTCTCCTACACTGATAATTGAGTTCTGCTGGACCGTGTACTGTGTTTCATTTATGCAAGGAAGAAGGAACCAAAGGCTAGAAGCCCGGAAATTGTTCCCTCCAAGGAAAAAACACACAAAAAAACGAGGGGGGGGATTCATAAGCAGTAGGAAATACAGACAGAGGAAGACAGTTTCAGGTTGGCATGTTGCATACATGTAGGACTGGGATCAACGGTTAACTCTTGCATTAGGGAGTTGGATAGAAAATGGATGAGAGTTTGGTGGTAGAGTGGTGCTATGCACCCGTAGTAATAGTGGAGGGATGGAAGCAGAGAGTTCAGATGAGCAATGACCACTGGAATAGCAACAGAAAAGAGATAAAGATACAACAGTGCTGCAAAGAGATAGAGGTGGAAGGGAGACAGGAAGAGAAGGAGGGTTAGTGAGACGAAAAGTCTTTGACTTCACTTTGCTTAAAAAAGCTGTATATAGGGAGCCCCCCTTACATGAGAGTTGTACTCTATACTGGGGCGAATAAAACCCGTGTTCAGGGGTAAAGAAGGCATGGAGTCGGCTAAACACACATATTCTCTTGGGAGCAGATTTTACGAGAGGCAATATGGTCTTTCCCAAAAAAATCCCGAGAGAATGAATCCTCAAATATGTATTTAAATGACGCAGGATTGACGAGTACTATTAAAAATTAGAAGATATTCCTGTTGTAGCTTCTGACGGGTCGAAAGATGGAAGAACTGAGTTTTTGATGTATTAAAAATAAGATTACTTTCATCCCAACCAGAGATACGAACCAAATCTGATTTTAAGTGTGCCATAGACTCATCCAGTGTTGTTGAAGTAACTGCATAAATGGACGCTGTGGCAAGCAGATGGAGAGGTGAAGGGTGGAGTCACCAGCGTATGAGTAAATAGGTTTAGATGTTCAGTTTGAAAGGCCATTGATGAACAGAAGGATGAGAGTTGGTGACAGGACAAAGCCCTGAGAAACACCACTATTGACAGCCCGAGCAAAAGAACGGTGGCCGTCTACAACAATCATGGAACGACCAGAAAGGAAACTAGAGAAAAAGGAACAAATGGAAGGATAAAAACCATATGAGAACAATTTAGAATTTAAAGACTAATGCCAGACTAGATCGAAAGCCTTTGAGATTTCAAGTGAAATGACAAAGCTTTCGCCAAAGTCCCGAAAGGAGGATGACCAGGAGTCTGAAAGGAAGATGAGAAGATCGCCAGTGGGGCATCCCTGGCGGAACCCATACTGACGATAGGAAAGAAGGATGTGATAAGAAAGTTGCATTATTTTCTGTTGTTAAGAGTATGAAAAAATTTTGAAATACAGGATGTTAAAGTAGTTGGGCGATAGTTAGTGGGCTGGAAATGGTCACCCTTTTTTGAAACAGACTGAACGTGAGCAAACTTCCAACAAGAAGGAAAGGTACAAGACAAAGGCGAAATAGTTTACCTAGACAGGGTGTAAGCACGAAAGCACAGTTCTTGTGGACAACTAGAGAGACCCTATCAGGCCCATATGCCTTATTAATAGTGAGGCCAGTGATGGCAGAAAACACATCAATTGAAAAAATTTTCCTGTCAGCCATAGGGAAGTCAGAAGGGGGGGGGGGAAGTGATGGAGGAACAGCACCGGAATCGACTTTGGTGGAACTGGAGGAGAAAGTCTGACTGAAGAGTTCGGTTTATCAGTAGAAGAAACAGCTACAAAGTCATGGAAGCAGAAAAGAGGAGGGAAGGATGATGAAGTAATGCTGTTAGAAAGGTTTATGGTAAGGTGCCAGAAGGAGCAGGCAGAATTAAAGTTGGAGAGAAAAGGTAAACAGCATAACCAGAAGGATTAGTTGTAAGGAAAAGGTCATGTATGTTGGAACTCACTCGAAGTCGGTCAGAGATACGGGTAGGGTGCTGTACAAGCTGCTTTTGGTCATTAAGGATGAAAAGGTGTAGGCTCGTTCACCAGGTGGATCAGTGAAAGGAGAGGAGAGCCAAAGGTGGTGGTAAATATTGAATTTACCTAGAATAGAAATTTCAGAGAAAGGAAAAACTGATAGGATGTGTTGCATGTCAGAAATAAAGCAGTCAATGTGTTATTCATAGTCGGTCCGTAGTCGGTAGAATCAGGGGACAAAAGCAATGTAACTGCACTGTAATAGCTCCATAAGGTACTCAGAGGGTGACTCGTTCAGTTTTGTGTGCGCGAGGGTTTCTTGTGATAATAGAATTAGTTGGCTACTGTTGTTCTCTCTCTCTCTCTCTCGCCTTTTCCTCTGAGTGTCACCATGCTTGCGCTAACTCTTCATTTCTCGTATCTCATCTTCATTATCTACCGCCACCCTTCTTTGTCTTACCTCTTTACGGGCGCTTTATCAAACTTCCCTCTTCACAATTTTTCCCCCTTCCTACTTCCCTCCCCTGTTATCTTTTTTAGTACCCTTATATTCGTGTTATCTCTCAAATACTGTTTTCCCTGTAAACACACACACACACACACACACACACACACACACACACACACACACACACACACACACACACACACACACACCACTCTTTCCCTCCTTCATCCCCATGTTTTATTCGAATAAAGGAAAACCTAAGGCGCAAAACCAGCGAAGTTTGTGTTTAAGGAGAATTTACCAAGTAAAAAAAACAAAAAAACACGATCCATTAAGCCATGACAGGGTAAATTTCATGTAATTAAATGAAGGTCATAGGCTGCAGGAAAGACAAGTTCGCTTCTCTGGTGTGTTTTCGATTTCTTCTCACCTTTCTCTCCATGTTTTTTCCATCAGTTTCTGTTGATTTCTATTATCTCACTTAGTTTCCCACTCCTCCCTTTGTCTCCTGCCTTAAATCTCTCTCTGCCTCCTTCCTTGTCTGCTCATTCTTCACTTTCCTCTATTTTTCTCCCCTCCCCCTTCCTTTCTTCTTCCTTCCTAAACTTCTTCCACTTTCCTTGCTCTCTCGTTTTCTATATCATTTGCTTCTCATCTTCCGTCTCCTACTCGTCTCCATCTTCATTTATTTCGTTGCCAAGTCTCACGCATAATTTTTTCCCCCCTACCTCCTCTTCCTTTCCTTTCTCCTCTTCCTGTAATTCCTCTTCCTCTTTTCCTTCTAACTCCTCTTCCTTTTTCACCTACTCTCCCTACTCTTCTACTTTCTCCTCTTCTTTTCCCTCCTCCTCATCCCCTTTTCTCTCTAATCTCTTGCTCGTAATAGCGCTTAGGGCTAAATTCCGCTGAGTGTACTGAGAGGTGGGGGGCAACGTGACCGATGAAAAAATGAAAGCGATGGAGACGTGAATGAAACCTCTCCGTCTGCCTCCCACAGATGTCTGTCTCACAGACTAACACAGCCCAACCACAGCTCTCACTGAGCTACGTTTCCAGGACCTATCACTTCCTGGAGCAACCTGTCCTGTTCCTGTTTCTTCAAGACATGAATTTCTTGGACTTAGCTTTTCCAGGCCCATCTGCTACCTTCTTTTCAAGTCGCCCATCTTTCTGATCTCATTCACTTTGACTTACTTCACTCTTCTTCTCCTCTCCCTCCCTGGTTTATCTCACCTTGCTTTCCCCTGCCCAGTGTGTCACGTCGTTGCGTTTGTGTAGCCAGACTGACCGTGATATGACTAATTACACGAGTGTTCTTGTTGTCTCTCTCCCCCATGGACACAAACACACGCACTCACATGTGCGCGAACGAACACACACACACACACACACACACACACACACACACACTAATCTTTCGGTACCGACCCGAATGCTCACTGCTCAATATTTCTCAAAACGCAGATGAATGACAACACACACTGTGTATTGAGTTCCACATTTTGAAAAACGCTTTACATTAAATTGCATCTGATGTATTTTTGCAGACAGTATACAGGGCGATTCATCAACGATTTTCATAACTCCTAGAGTGAATTTTTGAGGATATTGTAAGACAGCATTACAATGCGAGGCCACGCCGGTCCACCACTTTTCCACATAATGGCCACGGAACAATGCCTTTGAAAAGTGGCGTGAAACAGTTATAGAGCTTTTATGTATATTTATGTTCAGCGTTTTTTTTATTTGTTTTTTTTTTTATCAGCGTTCATTGTTGTTTATTGGTGCGTGGGTCAGTGCACAATGACTGTCAGATGAGTTGCCCCCGACACTCATTAGGCTACCTTGCAACTATTGTCATTGCATTCCAGTTTGTCTTGTGCCTGGACTTAACATTTTAATAACTGGAGATGCAAACAGAAAGTTTCTCTATGAAAATTTGCCTGATATCCAATCATTAAATTGTTCAAAATGTGCTTCGTGAATGATGAAGCTGCTGCACATTATAGCCCGTCTGACAATGAACTATCTTGGTGACGTGTATTCTGATAGGTGTATTCTGCTTAGCGGGCCTTTATCCATGGCCACCTTGTTCACTTCTTCTCAACGACTTTTTGTTGGGTTATTTACGACACAGCGTTTATGAATCCGAGTTCCACAAACAAGGTGGACTATGGATAAATACCAGAGATTGTCCATGATTGTTGAAATAAATCTGTTCATTGCATCAGCATAGTGAGTCATGCATTCAGTGAGATGGGAAACTAACTGAGCATTTGCCATAGTTTTAATTTTGTTGCACTTAGGGGGAATTAACTCAGCAGGAAGAACTCAACAGCAATTTTGCATCACTTTCCAAAGTGAATTTTTGCCTGACGATTGCAATAAAACGACGGTGTTTTCGCGTTTGCTAATGATTAATGGTGCCCTTACTTTACAGCAAATGAACAGAGAAAGGAAAAACAAATGAATAAAAATAATAATACAGACACCAGAGTACAGTTATCCTCCATTCATAAAAAATCTGTAACAGTTGGACTTGAACAGCTGTAGGTTGAGGTCTGGGGGGAAACCGCTCTGGGGAAGCGAGTTCCAAAGAGATGCAGTTCGGGGAATAAAAAAATTCTGATAAGAAGTTCTGCAAAATGGCCGCTTGACAGTCCAGTCATGAGCGCTATCAGATGTCCGTGTAGCGCGGGGGAAGGCGCAGAGAGTTTGCACAATGGATGCAACTTCCTCTGAGCATTTCCCATAATAGACCAGTATCAGTAAAATATTGCAAGAGAGGCAACATTTCTTCTTATTTAAAATGGAGGTAGTTCATTGTATTAGTAGGGTTATTAATCATTCTTAAAGTTTTGCTCTGAATTTTGTCCAGTTGTTTTAGTCCAACCTCTCAACATCCACTACACAAGGGCAAGCAATATTCCAGCCGAGAGCGCAGGTAACACATGTAAATTATGGCTAACCACTCATCATTGAAAAGGTTATGGACTCTGTACAATAATCCAAGTTTCTCTGAAGCAGTTGTAGGAAGTGCTCTAACAAGAAAGGTCCAGGTGAGGGCAATTTTAAGTGAAACACAGAATTTCAATACTTTTAGAGACAGGAATATCAGTAGCACTGAAGGTAATATATGAATCAGGCAATATCTGTCTATCAGGAAACTGTATATATTTGGTTTTCCTAGCGTTAACCCGCCGTGTGTCAGTGCCATTTTAAAACAGTCTGACGTAATGCTGCGGTCAATACCACTGCCGTTTTAAAACGGGTTAAAACTAAAAAATTCACTGTGACCGCATTTTTCAAGATTTGCGGGTAAAAATTGGCAGGCATGTATGGTAACTGTTCCTCTACTATGCCCCAGGTGATCAAGGCCATACACTCACTGGCTTCCCCCTTCACGCTCGCTTTGCCTCACTCTGCCTGTGTACCTCACCCAGTGCTGTACATAGTGAAGGCATGTTTTAATTACTTTCACATAAGTGTAAGGACTATACATAGTGAAATCAAGTTGTAAATATTTTCTTGTACATGTAAGGACTGTACCTAGTGAAGCCAAGTTGTATATACCTTCTTGTAAGTGCCAGGACTATACATAGTGAAGTCAGGTTGTACCTATCTTCAAGTAAGTGTATAACAATGCATTCACAGTAAGAGAGACACAAATTGTGACAGATGTTGAAGTAATAAGTAATCAGAAAAATGTACTGAACATTGATATACCTTCCCAGCATAAATACCTGAGTCTACCTTACAGAGAAAACGGGCTTCTCTCACCTACGTGGTGAGCGTAAGAGAGCGAGAATACCTGTATACGAGTAGGTAGCACTCAATAAAACCCATTTCTGAGCTTCAGTGTGTATTATAATGGTGAAATTCGTTGTTTTTCCATCGAAATCTATCATTTTAGCAAAAAAAAAAAGGACAATAAATTGCCCAGCACGGAGGCGACCCATAGGGCTAAAAATAGCTGGCACGTGGCGGGTTAAATCAGACATGTGCTATTTTCTTCCCATTCAGCGATCTTAGATAAATCTTGGTTTACGGAGATTACTGTACGGATTTGTGAGGACAAAATATTAAACTTTGTGAATTGGTTTTTGAGTGTGAATGAACTGTGAAAAGTGTTGAGTCATCTGAATACGGGTGAATGGTATAATGGGTGACAGATAAGAGATCAAGATCATTAATATGAATTAGAAATAGGGTTGAAGTCAGGATCAATCCTTGTAGCACGCCGGCATTCATCAAGTGGAAACTGGATTATACTTTACAGTATCTATTTTTACTCTTACCTTTCTGTCACTGATATATAAGGAAATCCGTGAAATAAAAAAAAATATAAGCCATAGCAAAGGAATTTGGATAACAAGGAACGTTGCAACACTGTATCAAGAACTTTAGAAATATCAAGGGCTACTGCATGGGTTTGTCCATGTTGGTCAGTTGACTGATGGATGGTATGAGTTAAGAGATTGAGTATATCAAGAGTGGATCTTTCGTGGAGAAAACAATAGTCACAAAATAAATTGCTGGATTCAGGGTGTTTAACAATGCTTAATAATTACAATCTGAAATACTTTACCATGAGAAGATGTGATAGTAATTGGTCCGTAATCGACCTTGGCCTTTCTAAAGCATCTTGACTAACTGTATTTTTCTTCAGTTTTATTCTTTATTTACTTCCTCCTCTTCTCTCCCCCACTTCACTTGCAAATATCTTCGCCGACTTCTCTCCATTCCGGTGACTAATTTTTTTTTCTTCTCCCTCATTTACAATTCTCCTTCATCTTTTTCTCCCTCACCCTTTTCAGTTTTCTTATTGTCAGGATGACTCAGTCATTTTTTTTCGCAAGTAAAGATCAGACGATTTTTTTTTTTCAGTTATGAGTTTAAAAGCCTGACGGTATTAGTACTAACGCTAATAGTTTGTCTTTGCAAATGACCCTTTGTACTGTACTTACATCACGCACAGGTTCCTTCAGAATTAAAAACAAACTGGAATGAATATTAACTGAAGAAATACAAACGAAGCAACATATGATACAACGCCACTGCCATGAAGACCTGCTGATCACAAAAATTGGTTAAAATCCTGTATGAACCTTTCCCTTACCTACCCTGTCTTTTTAGTCTTTCCATGCTGCCTTCCAGCTTCCACTGTTTCCAGACGTATGAGAGGGAAAAATATTTCACTAAGGGCATGGAAAATGTTTTATGATGAACATGTGCGAAGCGCCGAACGGTAGTCTCTCTCTCATTTAATACTCGTACTTCATTTTATTATATCATACTGTTTTAGAAGTTATAAAATACAGGAAGGGAGGAAAAAAGGAAATGAGGAAAAAAAAAATAGGGGGAAGGAAGATAGGGTGGAGAAAAGAGATGAAGGACTGGTCGATGTGGGTCAAAACGAAGCCAGTCATTAGGGAGGAGAAGGCAGAAAAAGGAAGAGGAAAGGATGGAATTGCTGGAAAAGAATTACACTCTCAAGTGACACCTTGAAAGAGATGATATTATTATTACTTCGCAAAATTTTAAGTGTTCTACCCTACCCCTCTCCCCGTGTGTGTGTGTGTGTGTGTGTGTGTGTGTGTGTGTGTGTGTGTGTGCTTGGAGATATCTGTCAATTTATATTTTATTGCTACTGTTTGCTTTCATTATTGCAAACACTTGTAATTTTGTACCTCTATATATTTTTTTCAACCTCTTCTTTATACTAAATATTGTTTTTACCATCTTTTCCTTTATATCATCCAGGTTGGAATTTCTAACTAACTTCAATTTTTGACGAGACAGAAAAGTGTGGAAGGAAAGATGTTTGATAGGGGATATTATTTAGATAATGGCGATGATGAAGAAGAATTAAACCATTCAGTCTCATGATGTCTATTACATTCAGTTCTTGATCTCCTGTGACGAGTTCAGTTCTGATCAGGGAATTCTTTTCAAATTAGAGGTGTTAGACAAAACCTTCATTGTGTTACTCACTATTACCTGGCTTTCGTATGCTTAAAAAAAAAAATTATAACAAGAATATCCTTCGGAAATTTTGAGTGACAGGTATGTCATGCATTTACAGTTGTTAAGTAATTTCCCAACACTAAGGAGGAAATACCTAATGAGAACATAAACAGACACAAAGCGAAAGAATGAGCAATAACGAAACATAAAATAAATGCAGAAACACAAAACCAGGAGGGAGAGATGGGAAGGGGAAAATACGAGAAGGAGGAAATCAAATCCAAATATAAATCAAAAGGGGAAAATATTAAAGCATGAGGCGGAGACAGGAGAGTGGGGAAATACTTGATATATGAGATAGACATAGAAATTCAGAGTCAGCAGGGACGTAGGAAGGGAGGAAAAGAGAGATTAAGTTTGAAGAATGAAATGCATCTCTGTAGCCAGACGCCTTAATTACGACTGAAATGCCCTTAGAAAAGTTACTTTCTTGTCACCCTGTCATTTGCCATGAAGTTGTTATCCCTCTAACTCTCCCTCCCTCATTCATACACCGTTCCACATCATTCCCTCACCTCATCCTTGTTCCTCTTCTCCCCTCTTCTCTTCCACCTCACATTTTCTCTACGGTATTCTCCATTCTGTCAACATGTAAAGATAAGCCAGTTCCTGCCAGACTTGGCAGAAGGTCCACGTTGTGCCAATAAGTAAGCAGAATTTCCGTATATGTGTATAATTCCTCAGTTTGAACAATTCATGGCACTTACGTGCTGGAGAGAAATACCTACATATGGTGGCACCGATATAATCGGGCGGCTCGAATGTCTGGTTACATAAACGCATCACAACTGCGAGTACATCGCAATCCTCCAAAAGGAGTGTGGCGAACTACATGAGAAGAGCTTCTTAAGCCTATGGTCCACTTGGTTCACGTTTCATATTAGCTTATGGCAACAACAACAACAACAACAAAAACAACAACAACAGTGTGATATAATGTCATTCTATACTACTAGGCTGGTATTGCAGGTCTTGCATTACTGACAAGATAAAGGGCGACACGAGGGAAGAAGGTGGCTTCAGTGAATGCCATTGACCACACTATGATCAGTAAGGAAGACAGTCTGTTTTTGGTAAGTACCCATCCTTCCCTAGAATAAGCCAATAACGGTAAATGACATATCTACAGTAGATATCCAATTGTGCCACGTGGTGAAAAGGAACAGGGAGGAATAATGTTTGGTCACGGCGCTGACCAGCTTGATAAAGAACCATAAGATCAAGTAGAAAGAATTTCCTGGTCAGGCAATGGACCTGAGCATCCTTCTCCATCCCAAACCAGAAGCAAGAGTGGCTCTGGGGGTCGTATTCTAAGTGGCTATTGAGATTTTGTAGCTTCTCTTCCTGAGCGATATATATTGCACATTACGACTCACTATCCTCTTACCTCTCACTGATTCTGTGTCGATTTTCAAAGGCTAGAAATAACAGATGATAGAATTTCAAGGCGTAATATCCTAAACACATCAGTAGGAAGGGGTGTTAGACAACCCCCTAAACTGATGAGAGTACAGTCCTTGAGTCTCTGACGATTGGAGTCGAGTTCAGTGTAACCACACCGAAGGAAATTGTCATTTCTGTTGAATGATGTATTGTTTTAAAAATATCACAAATGAGGACACATATTAATAAAGAGTTTTTAGGCCCGACATCTTTTATAATTTGATTTTAAAATATCTTGATTTTCCAAATCACGCGCGTGCGCGCGTGCGTGCGTGCGTGCATCTGTGTGTGTGTGTGTGTGTGTTGCTGTTGTTGTTACGAATTGTGCTAATGTGTGGTTGTGAATGGCATGACCATTGCATGTGGCTATGAATACATGATTTTTGCATGCGTTGTGTCATATAAACATTGCGGGTAATGTTAAGAACAAGCCTGTACAAATAACCTCTCTCTCTCTCTCTCTCTCTCTCTTGCAAGTTTGTGTTGTGTTGTTCAGCATGTGTGTGGAAGCGTCGTTCTCCTACCAAAATTAATGAATATAACTGTAACTAGAAACCAGGCTCACCAGCTCATTACTCAAACGCATTTGTTCACCACTATTGCTATTTATTTTTACTCACTCTTGTTATTCAGTTTATTCGTCCCTGTCACTCATTCTGGCCATCATTATGGTTTGCACGCTCGTTGCTCACTGTTGTTGCCAGTCGTCGTTATTTATCCTTGTTACCTAATCGATATTCATGTTTCTTCCTTGTTACTCCCCTGGTTACTTTAATTATTTACTTCTATGTTGCACGCTTGTCACTATTCACCAATATCTCCAGGTTACTTTCAATTCTCATCCTCAATACCTTCGTCACTCATTCGCATTACTATTCTTACTCTCCCTCGTTACCGTTGTTCCGCATCCTCATCACGGTCGGTACTCGTTCCCTTACTCTCTTACGCATCCTTATTACTCTCGTTATGATGATGATGATGAAGAAAGCGATAATGGAAAGATATAGATGTGGAAGAAGTACACGACGATGATAACGATGAAGATGACGATGATGATAATGACAATAATCAACAAGAAGTGGCAGTCAGAGAGTACTGACGATGACGGTGATGATGACAATAATGTACTTGACGGAGCATTGGTTGTATAGTGTAATGTGCATGTACTTTGGTGTTCACAGTTAAAGAGAACTTGTATTGGAGATCATGTTGGCCTACTTTCTGTGTTACTGAAACACAAAGGGATCAGAAGCTAATCCTGAGAGCTGAAGAAACAGGAGCTTCAGCTCTCCCTGTCATCAGTTTTCTATCCACCTTGGAAATACCACCCTGTTCGGCTGGTGCTACAGTCTACTCCCTGGTTTGAATGTTACTCGGTATCACATCTGTGTGTGTGTGTGTGTGTGTGTGTGTGTGTGTGTGCGTGTGTGATTTTTTTTATTATTGTCAATTTCTTACATGCTACCATCATTTTTTTTAATGGAATTTCATAATATTGACCAAATTGTTAATTTCTACCATCATTTCTTGTTGAATATTCTTATATTCATCAAAATGCTACATCATGCAATTAATATGTTTTTGAAATATTGAATACCGATAAAATGCTGCTTGCCTCCCTCATTTTTTCAATTAAAAAAATATAATTTGAATGTTACTTCACAGCATCATTTTTTGTGGAAGTTTCTGATATTGTCAAATTCTTGCTTGCTTTCATAATCTTTATGCTGAAAATTTTAATACTGATCAAATTGTTGTTTTCTACCGTCATTTTTTTCTTCTAATACTGATCAAGTGAAGGTGTTCACGTGGTGGAACGCTGAATCGTGCCTGAAAGCCAAAGGGAAGACTGTAGATCTTTAACTGTGTCAAGCAAAGACGTCAATGGGGTGGACACTGAATGGCGCCTGAAGACCAAAAGGAAAGCACTATAGTATGATTAACTATATCCAGTTTTCCTTCTCGCCTTCAGGGGCGATTCAGCGTTCAACCCCGTGGACATCTTCACTTGATCATAATCTAATGAGTCATCTCTAATAGTTGTGAAATGAGGTTTGGTTATTCGAGCCTCTTTTCGTACAGACCGACCAGAATGTTCAGCAATACGTGATTTTATGTATCTCTTTGCCAGTAAATGATGCCTTACAGCTATCGCACGTGAATTTGTTTACAAGGGACGACTGAAGATCACGTGGGATTTTGCCTTTGGTTTTTGAAGAAACTGCCACCTGTATTGTCAGTACTGTACTGAAAATTACCCTGAATGATATCTGGGGGTAAAATTTACGAAGTACAGTAACTTTTTGAGTGTCTTTCGAGCAGTGTTGCTGAACTGCCATTATATGAGTATGTCAAAGGAAAGGGCACACAAAGTTTTTACTGTGTGCTGATCGTGTCCTTGGTCGGGCAAATGAGTTTGTTCAATATTATCCCATAAGAATATTAATAAAACCATAGAAAAATTCATCCTTCATGAGCATTTCATGCAAAATATTATGCTCATCACTAAGGTTATAATAGTTGGAGCAGATATGATATGCTCTGTAGGTTAAAGTTCGAACTAAGTTTCGCTTAAAATTAAGGCGGGTAAAACAACTACACTTAGTACCGAGTCCTGTCAATGTTGCTTTAAGGTACCCCAGAGTCTCAAAAGAATGATTAAAGTTAATATTTTATATGTCCAACAAAGAAAAGGCATGATCTGCTTTTATTTCAGAAGTAAACTTCATCTTTTGGTGTTTAGAAGTTCATAAATAAACATCAGCATGGGATCTAAAAAGTAAAAATAATTTCCTCAACGAATCTCGTGTACAGTAAGGGTTTGAAGGAATCAGGGCAGTCTTTGAGCCAGTTATTCTCGTGGTGGTATAAAATGCATATTTAAGATCGGCCCTAGGGGAAACCCCTTGGCTACTCCTGAGAGTGCTCTGATCCGTGCTGGATCGACTGCATTTCCTTATAACTTCTTGTCTGGCCTCAGACATGGGTTAAAGTTTTACTGAGGCGAGGAAGTACAATATTTCCCATTCTGTTATCAAAGAAACTATAAAGTGTTATGATATTGGGTAGTTTTGTAAGAGACGCCTATTCATCCTAAATGAAAAGGAAGTTGAACAGCTATGTTAGTAGA
>JAGKTI010004941.1:0-32613 GCA_018397915.1 Birgus latro
TCCTTCTTTCGCCCTCTCATTCTCACCCACTCCCGCGCATACACCCCGTCCATATTCCCATTCTCTCACACTCTCACCTCGCCATTTAGTTTCAGTTATTCCACATATATCCACTTTCGCACTCTCAAGCACCTGTACAATCTCTCTCTTTCACCTCATCATTCATACCCCTCACATTCCAGGTCGCAATCTTAATCTCGTCCTTTGTATTAATATGAAAATCATTGAATAGAAAATGGGAAACTTTTGGGTGGATTGCTGCAACATGGGCCTCACTTTCACCACCTTAGCCACAGTGAAGGGGTTAAGAGACAGGAAAAGATCAACATGGGTGAGAGAGCAGACTAAAGTCAAAGACATTATAGAAGTCATAAAAAAACAGAAATGGAGGTGGGCAGGCCATGTAGCAAGCATAAAGGATAACTGATGGAGCAAGAGGCTAACCGACTGGACACCAAGAGATTGTAAACATAGCAAGAAAAGGCCAGACAGGAGGTGGAGAGATGAGACAGAGATATTTGCAGGGAATATGTGGCAAAGATTGGCTCAGTCAGGGAATTTGTAGAGAAGGTTGGGAGAGGCCTTTGTTCAGCAGTGGGCTTGTAATGGCTGATGATATGTTTATATATAAGAGATAGCCCGATTATCCAGACTGTATGGTGTGAAGGGGTGCCTGAATAGTCCGAAATTACGATTAATCCGGTGGAAACAAAACACAAGTACTGTTATATTAATTTATTTATTGGTAAACGTACACTTAAGTAGCAGGAAGACCTTACCAATTCAATTCATAATCCTCCAGCTTGTTTCTGTATTTTTCTGACAACTTTCAGTTTGGTAAAATGCTTTTTCTTGCTGAAAAATTTCCTCCCTGTTATTATCGTCATTTTCCTTAACCCGCCACGTCCCGACCGATTTCCATCCTCCGATGCCCCCTAGTCCCGAGCATTTTTTTTTTTTTTTTTTTTTTTTTTTTTTTTGCTCAAACCTTCGCTTTTGGTGAGAAACATCGAAAATTCATAGAGAAATCACTCTCCTGAGGCTATAAATGGTGCTATAGGTGATGAGTAAGCTTTACGTTTTCCCTCTTTCTCAGGGTACCTTGCTAAAGAAAACGAACTATGGAAGGGTTAACTAATTCAAGCCACTTTAAATTACGTATTTATTTATGTATTTGGTACGAGTTTATGTGTAGTACAAGCCTATATTGGTTTTCACACATTTATATAGGCAATAGAACCATTGTTCAGTCACCAAGCACATCCACAAATGGCACCTTCCTTTATGACATTACCACCTCATCACTTCTGTTTGTATCTTGCTCTAGCTTCTTTATTTCTTTGTCCTCCTCCTCCTCAGGAATCACTTTCACCATGAATTTCTTCATTGGAGAGACCGTGGGGCAACATACCTTTACTAGCCAGGTTACTGCTAACAGGTGAATTGCCCAGTGTGGGGGAGAGGGGGGGGTTAGGTGGGGCCAGGCAGTATCCCTGCTTGACAACAGGTAGAGGAAGATCTCCCACATATGCCTACCAGAAGTCACCCATGAAACTTGAAAATTGTGCAAATTATGACTCTTGCAATTGCGCGACGTACCCGTACGTCGATGGGTGTAGCTGTGACAAAACGTTGCAACGTACCCATATATCAATGGGATTCCTCGGGTTAAGCTGTACCTACTATCGTTTCCAGCGCAGTGAAAGAAAGTCGATGTGCTCAAAGGTGGATTTCATTTCCCAATTTCCCAACTGGAGGTTAGGTTAGGTTAAATTATTAGGTACAGTTAAGCTATGTTAGGCCAGGTTTAGTTAAACATTTAGGTTAGAACAGTCCTTTCCGGCATTGCGTTAATGAAACAAACATGAATTGTCACACCAGAATAGGTAAAAACAGTGGGGAAACAGATTTAACAAGAAACATTTATTTACCAACCCAGAAATAATCAGAAAAATATAACAGACTATGAGGATGAACTGATTTCGTAAGGTGCTTTTAATGATTAAAGTAAAGCGTAAGTTTAGCCACCTAAATGGCCGTGAGTTCAGAAATTTGCATGCTTCCGTGGTCATCCTGGGGACCATTTTTTCAAAGTTCTAAAATAAATTTCCTCTTCTTTCATATGTGAAAAGACTCGCCTGGCACACCTGGCTTTTTTTTTTTAATTTTCCCAAAACCCATCCTGTCATTTGCTATGATTCATGAAAGAATAAGATTAGGATGCTTTTTACATTAGCATGTAAACATCGGAGAAAACATCTGGGATGAAGTGAACTGTGAAAGTTTGACTGCTGGGATGATAGAGTAGGGTCGTGTAAACACACCAGTGACCTTCGTTCCCTTCCCATAATTGCTCGCAGTTTTTTTATAGCTCATCCTAACTCAGCATCACTGACACCTGTGCAGTAAAGCGTTGTTCAAGGCCGGCAGCTATGAAAGTGATAATGGAATACATTATTGTTTGTATCAGTCCTCTTTCTCTGACACATACACATAAGAATGAACAAAAGAACAAGCAGTAAATGTACACTAACTTTAACCCCTCCATGGCCGCCTGCGTCAAATGACGCTTGGCCGTCCAGTGGCCGGTGGCGTCGTTTGAGCGCTGCCTATAAAAAACGTCGAAAATTTTTGGGAAGTGAATGAACGTTCTGAATGTCTTCAGACTGACCTACACTACACTCCCATACACCCCATCAAGCAGTTCAGAGCCTACTGCTGTGATGAGTGTGTCACGAATTTTCTACATCATAAAATTATGTAACGTAAATTGTGACCGAGTGATTTTGTGGGAGGAACGAATTATTATGAAATGTACGATGTTTCACTCGCTCATTCTCTCAAACCGTCCGCTCGCTTACTTATATTCGCATCAAGTTGTCAAAACTTTCGCCATTTTTTCGCGAGTGATTGTTTTTATGTGCGTGCGGTGCATTCCTCTGAGCAATAATTTCTGAATTACCGCTTCCGCCTCCCGGCTGTTAATCGGCCACGCCCTTTCTCACACTCTTCGCGTCAGACACTCGGAAACAGAGTTAGTCTGTCTGTAGACACGGTCCGTGCGGTGCGCCTTGCAAAGGCTCGAGTGATCACTTTTATCGATTTCAGATCTCAGCTTGTATTGGCGTGTATCCCCAAAGCACCCACCTTTTGGTGATCGTCTGCAGCAGCTCGGTCTCATCTATACCAATTAGTATTTTCTTTCGTTTCCCTAGCTTAAGTTTTTGAGATATTTAGCTGTTTGTCTGAGTGTTTGAGTGAGTGCATTTCCCTTTCTTGATTTTAATTGGAGTCATGTAACGTAAATTTATTTGCTTGTATTCAATAAATTTACAGTTCGTTTTCTTGAGCTTTGTTAAATGTAACAGTCATGTTTAATTTTCCCACATATTTAATACAGTTTTGCTACTCCACGTTAGCACAACTCCTTATATTAAATCACGACTGGTACTTAGGCCAGCTTTTGACATTAATCCTTAAATCCATTGTGCTAGCTAGGAGTTTGGCTCAGCCAAGATCCTGATTACTATTATTATTATTATTATTATTTTTGAATGTTAAGGGGAGAAACTAACTTTCTCAGAGGCCAACGGTACAATATTACAGCGTACTTGAGCGTCTAGTCTCTGCTGTGTACCGTTGAGAAAGTCTATAAATCCTCGACTCTAGAGAATTGGTGAAGTAAGCCAGCATAAAGTGAAATCGCCACTTGATTTCACGAGTCTATTCTCTCTTAATAAATGACTCGATAGCCATTCCTAGCACACATAGCTATATATTGTATACGAATCATACAATATTACATTATCCTCGTGAATTATATATTTTCTTTTTGAATTACATAAAATTCCCCCTGACAGAGTGGATTATCGATTTTTTCACTCCCAGCCATGCCTAAACAATTACAAGGAGGAGTAGACTGTAGCACCCGTTGAGCAGGGCAGTACTCCCAAGGTGGATGGAAGGCTGATGACTGGGAGAGCTGGAGCTCCTGTTTCATCAGCCCTCAGGACTTGTTCCTGACCATCCCCCTTTGCTGAACTTTTTCAGTGTCTCAGAAACACAGAGAGTAGGTCAGCATGCTTTCCAATACAAGTTTCTCTAACTGTCAACATCAGACTACATGCACACAACACACTACACTTTCTTTTCAAAAATTGTTTAAAAAATGGCGCACGTGAACCATGCCTCGGAGTCTCCGGGGGGGGACCATAAATGCCCCCACCATCCACCCCTCTCCCGGTGATGACTCTCAGAGCTGCCTGAAACCACTGTCTGACTCACTCCTTCTTCATTTCTGTAACATTCGCGGCCTTTCTTCTAACTTTCGCTCTGTTGAGCACCACCTCTTATCCTGTAAACCTCACCTTCTCTTTCTCTCAGAGACACAGCTGTCTGAGGCAACTAACAGCAAACCCTTTTCTGTATCCTCCTACTTTCTCTATTCTCATTTCAAAGCCAAAAGTGGCCGTTGCGTATATGTACTCAATGTTCTATCTTGCTTTCGTGTTCCGGAACTTGATTCTTCTGAATTCTCTACTCTCTGGCTTCGGCTGTCCTGTCATTCTCTGACTAAATATATCTGTGCTGTTTGCTTATCTCCTAATTCTACTGACTATCAAAAATTCTTTGATTATCTTACTTCTACGATGGAACACATTCTATCCATTTCTCCTTTCTCTGAAATCTCCATTCTAGGAGATTTCAATGTTCACCACCACCTTTGGCTCTCCTCTCCTTTCACTGATCCACCTGGTGAACAAGCCTACATCTTTTCTATCCTTAATGACCTAGAGCAGCTTGTACAGCACCCTACCCGTATCCCTGACCGCCTTGGAGAGAGTTCCAACATACTTGACCTTTTCCTAACAACTAATCCTTCTGCTTACACCGTTATTCTTTTTTCTCTGTTGGGCTCCTCTGATCATAACCTTATTACCTTAACCTGTTGTATCGCTCCGGTACGGCCTGTGGACCCTCCAAAGAAATGTCGCATGTGGCACTTTGGATTTGCAGACTGGGAGGCCCTCAGGCAGTACTTCTTTGATTTTCCTTGGAATGATTATTACTTCCATGGCCGGGAGCCATCTGAGTGTGCCTTGCGCATTACGGAGGTTATTCTCTCGGGCATGGAAGCATACATTCCTTTCTCATATCCTCTGACTAATGCAAGAAAGCCTTGGTTTAGTCACGCTTGTTCTATTGCTGTCCGCAACAAGGAGAGGGCCTATAAAAGGTACCGAAGCCAACCCTCCCATGAATCACACCTTTTTTATATTTCTACCCGGAATTGTGCTAAGTCTGTTCTTCGCTCTGCTAAAAGTAATTTCATCCGTGCTAAATGTTCAAATTCTTCTCGCTCCTTCTGGCATCTTGCCAAAAAACCTTTCTAACAACTTTACCTCATCATCCTTCCCTCCTCTTTTCTACTCTGATGGCTTTGTAACTGTTTTTTCTACTTATGAAGCAGATCTCTTCGCTCAGACTTTCTCCTCCAATTCCACCTTAGACAATTTACGTTGCTGTTCCTCCATCACTTCCCCCCACTGACTTTCTCATGACTGACATTAAAATTTCTTCAGTTGATATATTTTCTGCCATCACTGGCCTCAATACTAACAAGGCATATGGGCCTGATGGAGTCCCTTATGTTGTCTTCAAAAACTGTGCTGCTGTGCTTACGCCCTGCCTAGGTAAACTCTTTCGCCTTTATCTATCAACTTGTACCTTTCCTTCTTGCTGGAAGTTTGCTCTCATTCAGCCAGTCCCAAAGAAGGGTGACCATTCCCAACCCTCTAACCATCGTCCAATTGCTTTAACATCATGTGTCTCAAAAGTTTTCGAGTCAATTCTTAACAGAAAAATTTTAAAGCATCTTTCCTGTCACAGCCTTCTTTCTGATCGTCAGTATGGGTTCCGTCAGGGATGCTCTACTGGCGATCTCACCTACCTTTCAGACTCCTGGTCTTCCTTCTTTCGGGACTTTGGCGAAAGCTTTGCCATTGCACTTGACATGTCAAAGGCTTTCGATCGAGTCTGGCATAAATATTTAATTTCCAAACTGCCCTCTTACGGTTTCTATCCTTCTATCTGTGCCTTCATCTCTAGCTTCCTTTCTGGTTGTTCTTAAGCCGCTGTTGTAGAAGGCCATCGTTCTTCTCCTAGACCTATCATCAGTGGTGTTCCTCAGGGCTCTGTCCTGTCACCAACTCTCTTTCTTGTATTCATCAATGACCTTCTAAGCTGTACATCTAACCCTGTCCACTCATATGCTGATGGTTCCACCCTTCACCTTTCCATTCAGTTTTCACAACGTCCATCTCAGCAGTTACTTCAACAAAAAAGGGATGAGGCTATGGCACACCTAATGTCTGACTGGGGTAAAAATAATCTTATTATTTTTAATGCATCAAAAACTCAGATCTTACATTTATCAACCCGACAAAATCTTCCTCAGGATTACCCACTAATGTTTAATAATGTCCAACTCAGTCCTGCATCATCCTTGAACATGCTAGGGGTTTCATTCTTTCGGGATTTGTCTTGGAAAGAACATATTACATCCCTTGTGAAATATGCTTCCAAGAGATTAGGTGTGCTAAGCCGATTCCGTACTTTCTTTACCCCTGCACAGTTGTTGACCTTGTACATGGGTTTTATTCGCCCATGTATGGAGTACAACTCTCATGTGTGGTGAGGCTCCCCACATGCAGCTCTTCTCAATAGGGTGGAGTCAAAGGCTTTTCGTCTCATTAACTCTCTTCCTCTTACTGATTCCCTTCAACCTTTGTCTCTTCGCCGCACTGTCGCATCTTTATCTCTCTTCTATTGCTACTTTAACAGTCACTGTTCCTCTGAACTGTCTGCTCGCATCCCTCCACCTCTAAGACGGGGACGTAGTACCCGTCTAGCAACAAACTCTCATCCCTTTTCTGTCCAGCTCTCTGTTGCTAGAGTTAACCGTTACTCCCAGTCCTTCATTTATGCAACTGGTCAACTCTGGACCTGTGGAACTGTCTTCCTCTGTCTTTATTCCCTACTTCCCATGATGTCTAGTCTTTCAAACGCAGTGTGCCCAGGCATCTCGAAATGAACGGATCTTTAATTTTGCTCTCTTTTGTATTGTTTTTGCTTTTTCTTGGAGGGAACAGTATGCAGGCCCATGGCCTTTGGTTCCTTCTTCCTTGCATTAAAAAAAAAAAAATACACCCATTATCTCGATCCAGGCAGAAAATATCATCTTTGTCCTCTTTTGCAAATTACACAGCACCTGTTTATGATTATGAACTAATACAGGCATAAACAAAAAAGGCATGATAAGTGAAAAATACATTTTTGTCTTGGTATCTTCACCTGTTTTCTCAGGTTTGTTGTAATGGTTTGGATCATTTGATGCAATGCTACTTATAGAAAACTGTGAAAACTTTCAGGAAGTGAACGAACACATGGGACATGAGACTGACCTTCAGCTCACCCTCTCATGCATCCTCTCTCAGACTCTCAGTTCACCCTCTGCCTCCGTGAGGTGTGGGTGTATGATTTTTTCGCTTGTGGCCATGCCTGAAAACACATTGTTACACCCATTATCTCGACCCAGACAGAAAATATAATCTTTTTCTCCCTTGCAAAACACACACAACCACCCAATTTACAAGACAGGAACATATATTGCGAGTGTTACAAGGTAAAATGATAGAGAAAGGTGAACGTGTTATCATGGAAAAAATACGTTTTCCCTTGCCTGTAAACGTATATATTTCTGCTTTGTCTCTGTATTCGTAGTAATTAGACTTATTCGTTGTTTTGAAACTGCATTACAATTATAGTTTTAGCCATGCTCGTCGTGTGGGACCTGGAAGTTACGACTCCACTTCCGTATTCCTAATCGGATCTGACCCTCTACTTTCATCTCCCATGGGAGAACTTAGCCTCGGAGGACATGCAGTTTTCTCATTTAGGACTGAAAATTCAACCCTTTCACTCCTTTTTCCAAGCATGGGCACAACAATGATGTAAAAAATAACTCGAAACTACCATAAACATGTTTTATATCAAAAAGATGAAAAAATATTCGTAATATTTTTTTTTAATCCATTCCTAACATATTATGTACTGAAATCATTCGATATCATCATATCTCATATATCCGCATCATTTCAGCATCATTCGCATTGTTTTTTTTTCGGGGGGGAGAGACAAGCAACACCTGCGAAGTTGCAGCGAGGCATCACGTATCTGCAGCGAATATCAGTTGCCAATATTTCTGCAACTTTCGCGCTCCATTCCAAGCCACAGAATGGGTGTAGGAAGCTGGGATTTGCACTGTTAGGTGCATGTGAACTTTCTCTTCAATATGGCAAGAAAAAAAAATGATTTTCGAAACTTCAAAAAATGGCCCCTGCGTCGGCCTGGGGTGCACAAAAAATTCCACCGCATCGGCCACAAAGGGGTTAAGGAGCAGAAAGAACTGTGCTCAGTCGGTCCAAAATGTATTGGGAAGAGCGATTCTGAATGAAGAATGTGGAACTGAATGCTAACCTATGAGAACATGTGGAACGAGAGAGTAATTTTTTTCCGGATTAGCAAACATTTTTGGTCCATATTGTCTAAAACTGTGAAATCCATAATCGCATTTTTTTTTATAGCTCGCCCTAACTCAGCGTCACTGACACCTGTACAGTAAAGCATTGTTCAAGGCCAGTAGCTATGAAAACGATAATGGAATACATTATTGTTTGTATCAGCCCTCTCTCTCTACACATACACATAGGAACGAACAAAATAATGAGCAGTAAATGTACACTAACTTTAAGAAGCAGAAATAACTGTGCTCAGTTGGTCCGAAATATATTGGGAAGAGTGAAACCAAATGGAGAATGTGAAATTCAATGCTAACCTACGAGGACACGTGGGACAAAAGAGTTTTTTTTTTTCTGATTAGCAAACATTTTTGTTCCATATCATCCAAAATTGTGATACCCATAATTTTTCGTGTATGCATACAGCCTAAAGACCTTACCAGTTCAGTTCATATTCCACTAGTTTGTCTTCTGTATTTTTCTAACTATTTTCGTTTCGTTTCGTTTTTGAAGGCTCCAACATGCTTGCATGTGTCGGCCTTGGTCACCTAATGGCGGCTCTCCACGCTGCTCGATCTCTGGCAGCCTCCCTATTCAGTCCCTTAACCCTTAAGTCACATTTAATGACCTCGTCCCATGTCTTTCTCGGTCTACCCCTCCCAACCCCTCCCCCAATATTAACACTTCTCACCCTCTGTACCCAATTATCATCCCCCATCCTCTCCACATGTCCAAACCACCTCAGCCTACCTCTCCTCATCACAACACCAATACACTCCAGTCCCATCCTACCTCTCAACTCTTCTATCGTAAACCCAGCCCCCCCAGGCCTTGCACGCAGGGACGCACTGCACATCCACCTAATCATTGTCATTTCTGTACGTTTAAACCTGCGAATATCTTCTTCCTTTACTGCCCAGGTCTCACTACCATACAGCATCACACTCCTAACACATGCTGCATACAAAGACCCCTTAGCACGTAATTAGAGTCCTCTCAATGTCAGGAGAGGCAACAGCTCCCTGAACTTCTTCCAACCACTTCTCTTGCTGAAAGAAACTTACTCAACATTAGGGCGCATGTAAACATCGGTGAAAGCATCTGGAGTGAAGTGAACGCCTGACTGCTTGGGATGGTAATGTAGGGTCATGTAAACATACCAGTGACCTTCATTCCTTTCCAATAATTGTTTGCAGTTTCTTATAGCTCGCCCAAACTCAACGTCATTGACACCGATACAGTAAAGTGTTGTTCAAGGCCAGCAGTTATGAAGGGGTTAATGGAATACATTATTGTTTGTATCAATATGTACTCTTTCACACACACACACACACACACACACACACACACACATACATAAGAACTGAAGAATGAGCAGTAAATGTACACTTAACTTTAAGGAGCAGAAATAACTATGCTCAGTCAGTCGGAAAGGTGTTGGGAACAGTGATATCGAACGAGGAATGTTGGACTAAATGTTAAGAGTAATTTTTTTCTGATTAGCAAACATTTTCGTTCCATTTCGCCCCCTAAAATTTTGAAACCCATAAATTTTCGTCTAAGCATACAGCCCGAAGACTTCACCAATTCAGTTTCTATTCATCTACAGTAACTCCCCGTATTCAACGCATTTTACTTCGATGCTTCATTTTTCGCGGTAGAAAAAAGTTTGCGACATGTCGCAAACTTCGTCACTTTTTCCCAATTTTCATCGCCGCTTCCAGCCGGCAGCCAACACTCAGCAGACGACGCATACTGATGCTCATTTGTTGGCGGCCATCCTGCGACCGCCCTGCCCTTTGTCGATACAGTGGCGGTACTACAGACCCCTTCACCATTGTGTTTTTTGTGCAGCTGAGAAGCAGAGGATTTTGCAGCTCATTGAGGAGGGGTTGACAGCCCCTGAGATACGTCACCTGACTGGGGCCTCTGACAGCACCATAAGGACACTCAGAAAAAGCAAGGCAACTCTCAAAAAGCACGTGAGTGCACGTAAAATAACAATAAAGTAAATGTGTGTTTTTTTCCCCTCAGCCTTTATTTGTGCCACGGTTTTTTACTGTATCAATATCCACCTAATGGAGTTAGTTTTTAGAGTTAACCAACCAAGTGTTAGTTAGAACAATTCAGGGAAAGAATATGCAGTATTGTAATGAAAATCAGTAACGTTGGTTACTGTTGTGTTTCATTATACCCCTAAGGAAGAACAAGGAACCTCTCAACAAGCAGGTGAGTGCACATAACAATAAAGTAAATGTGTGTGTTTTTTTTCCCTTCAACCTTTATTTGTGCCATGGTTTTTTACTGTATCAATATCCACCTAATGGAGGTAGTTTTTAGAGTTAACCAACCAAGTGTTTGTTAGAACAATTCAGGGGAAGAAGATGAAGTATTGTAATGAAAATCGGTAATGTTGATTACTGTCATGTTGCATTATACCCCTAAGGAAGAACTAGGAACCTCTCAACAAGCAGGTGAGTGCACGTAAAATAACAATAAAGTAAATGTGTCTGTGTTTTTTTTCCCTTAATCTTTATTTGTGCCACGGTTTTTTACTGTATCAATATTCACGTAATGAAGTTTGTTTGTTTTGTGCGATCAGACACACAAGCCTACACAGCAGAGGTGGACGAAACGGCTGTAAGACACAACTTGACACACTACGACTTAGACTCAGGTGTGGTTGACATAACAGAGGAAGAGATGAACTCTAGTGAAGAGAATGAAAGGCCAGATCACACTGCACAGGAGAAGATGACCACCCAGAAATTGTCCCACAGCCTGTCCACCATAATCGACATGGCAACAGTCTTCGAGACATACACTGGGACTATGCCTGAGGCTACCCAGATCCTATCCACCTTGAATGATCTGAAGTCTCAAGTGATGGTAGTCTACAACAGAAATCTACTTGAGCAGAGACGAGCCAGGATCACACGTTTTTTTTAATGTGACAGAGAATGTGGCTGCTATCATGCAAGACTTAGACATGACAGGAGAGGAGGATGAAGGAGGAGAAGTGGACAGAGAGGAAGTGGAGTTGCTGGAGCCTGAATTCGACTTTGAGGGCTTCGGCTTAGGTGATAGGGCTTCCCCAGAGAGGCCCATGTCACCCAGTAACTAGCCCATCCACCCTTAACACACCTTCACCTGCCACTCATGGCAATGTTTACTTTATTTCTGGTAAGGATTTTTGGTGTTGCAGCTCTCTATAACAGTTCTAATGTCATTTCAGGTACATTTTTAGTGTGTTATGCTGTATAAGCAACTAGTAAACACTCCATATTTAATTTTGGGTAGGGCCTGTTTGGTGTTATAGGACTTCGATAGGGTAAGGTAGCTGTCCCACTGGAACGCTTATCTATTTTTCCATTGATTCTTAATTCACACTTTGTCGTTTCACATTTTGCGACGTTTTGACGGAACATCAAAACAGCGAAAAATGAGAACTTACTGTAGTTTATTTTCTGTATTTTTCTTTTTTGAAGGTAGTAAATTACCTTCTCCTTCTGAAAGATTTCCTCCTTTATTATCATCGTGTTCTTTAAGCCATATCTACGATTGTTTCCGGCATAATGGAAGAGACTTACTCAGTGTACAAAAAATGGATTTCGTTTCCCAATGCCACCTGGAGCTCAGGTTAGGTTAGGTTAGGTTAGGTTGGGTTAAATTATTAGGTAGTTAAGCAAGTTCAGGCTAGGTTATCATTTGCCTCACCAAACCCCACCCTACCATCTTGCGGGGATGGAAATTGCACAATAATTGCAGTGCAGGATATAAGTAAAATACAGAATAGCAAATCTCCCCCCTCAACCTCACCTGGGCCAGACACTGACCCCAGGAGGAGATACCCAGGGAGCGGAAGTGAGCAGCATGCGCTCCGCTCAAAACAGGCACACCTGTACCTCTCCCACACACCCCAGCTACCATCGCCTCCACCCTTACCATTTCCCCTCACCATGAGGCTTGGCTGCAACTCACCAGACCCTCCGGAACCCCGATCCTTTTCTCCCCGTCCTTGCTACCCAGAACCCTTTCCTCCCCCCCCCCACCGTGACACGGTGCGCATATCTAACCTCTCCACCACCCCCCTGACCCTACCAAAAGGGCTAGTCGTGGGGGAAATGGAGGAAGCCGAGCTCTGCACACCCCCCCCGGCCCCCCCCCCCCCTCCCCCCCCCCCCCCCCCCTCTCTCCTCACCAAGCAGACAGCCTATGCCATCTACTCCTGGACTTTCAGGACCTGTTTGCTTCAGGGCCAACCGACATAGGCCACACCACCGTCCTGACCCACGAGATTCACACCAAAGGACCACCGATCCGCCAACCATCTTGGCGGAAAAACTCCCACCAACGAGCTGAGGAGGACCGGCAGGTCCAGGACATTTTAGATGCCGGCATCATCTCGCCCTCCACCAGCTTGTGGTCCTCCCCTGTCGTACTAGTAAGAAAGAAGGACGGGTCAATGAGGTTCTGTGTGGACTACAGACACCTAAATGACGTCACTGCCAAAGATGCCACACCCCTGCCATGTATCGACGACTCCCTTGACTCCCTATACGGCGCGTCCTGGTTCTCCATCTTAGACCTCCAGTCAGGGCATTGGCAGGTTCCAGTACACCCCACCGACAGAGAAAAGACCGCCTTCTCCACCAGCAATGGAAGACATTACGAATTCAACATCCTGCCCATTGGACTCTGTAATGCCCCTGCCACCTTCTCGCGCCTTATTGAATCCAACCTGAGTGGCCTCACATGGGAAACTTGCCTGGCCTACTTGGACGACGTCATCATCTTTAGCAGGACCTAGGCTGACCACCTCCACTGCCTCAAGCAGGTTTTCCAACGGATCAGGCAGGCCGGATTAAAGCTAAAACCGTTGAAGTGCATCCTGGTGGCACGCTTTGTCACCTTCCTGGGACATATCTCGCAGGAAGGGATTGCCCCCGATCCAGACAAGCTCCGCGTCATCGCGGACCTCCCCCTCCCGAAAAACGTAACAGAAGTCAGAGCTTTCCTGGTGCTAACCTCCAACTACCGAAGGTTTGTGAAAGGCTTCGCCGATGTTGCAAAGCCCCTCCACGACCTGACTCAAAAAGGAGAACCCTTTTCGTGGACAGAAGACGGGGTCAGCGCCTTCAATACCTTGAAAAACAAGCTGATTACAGCCCCCGTCGTCGCCTTCCCAGATTACAACCTGCCATTTCGTCTATACACAGGCGTATCCCTCATCGCGATAGGTGCCGTCCTAGCACAGGTACAGGAAGGACGAGAACACATTATTGCCTGTGCCAGCTGAACTCTCCTTCAAGCGGAAAAAAACTACACTGCCACCAAGCGCAAATGCCTCGGAATCATCTGGTCCCTAGAACACTTCCGGGCCTACCTCTCTGGCACCAAGGTCACCATCATCACCGACCACCAGTTGCTCCAGTGGCTCTGACAATCAAACACCTGTAATTCACAAATCATCAGGTGGAGAGAAACCTTAGAAGATTTCCTATCGCCCAGGGAAACTTCACACCAACGCTGATGCCCTGTCACAGCTCCCCATCCAGGCCATTCACCCTACGTCTGAACTGATCCAACAATGGCAGGATCAAGATCGTCCAGACTGGATACCCGCCCACATCTTTTTCAGACTTAACCAACTGGGCGATCACCTCTTCACACAAACAGGCCACATCATGCTCGACCCCACTACAGCCCTGGACACCTTGACCCATCTTCATTCAGACAACGGAAGCCACCTGGGCACGAAGAAATTAATGTAAATATTTCTCGAGATATTTATTGGATGACCAGCCCTTCCACCTTGGCCCAACAAGTAGTGTGTGGTCATAATACTATACTTCCCGCCACGCGTCTCTGGTCAGAGATTAGTAATCATGAGTGTACTATTTTATCTTTCACACCCCAACTAACTTCTTTGGTACCCTGTCTAACTCTCTTTACCTATTCCCTGAAATTTTTTTACATTTCCTCCACTTTACACTCAAATTCCTTCCAAATTCTTCATCCACTCTATTCTTACTCTCTCTTACTAATCTTTTCAGGTCTCTCCTCCTCTCTGCATATATTCAGGCATCTCCTGGTTTAATAATGTAATTGGTTAGTGTCAGGGGGAATTTATGTAATTCAAAAAGAAAATGTATAATTCACGAGGATAATGTGATATTGTATAATTGGAGTATACAGTATATAGCTATGTGTCCTAGGAATGACTATCGAGTCATTTATTAAGAGAGAATAGACTCGTGAAATCAAGTGGCGATTTCACTTTATGCTGGCTTACTTCGCCAATTCTCTAGAGTCGAGAATTTATAGACTTTCTCAACGGTACACAGCAGAGACTAGATGTTCAAGTAGGCTGTAATATTGTACCGTTGGCCTCTGAGAAAGTTAGTTTCTCCCCTTAACATTCAAAAAAAAAAAATAATAATAATAATAATCAGGATCTTGGCTGAGCCAAACTCCTAGCTAGCACAACGGATTTAAGGATTAATGCCAAAAGCTGGCCTAAGTACCAGTCGTGATTAATATAAAGAGTTGTGCTGACGTGGAGTAGCAAAACTACTAAATATGTAGGAAAATTAAACACGACTTACATTTAACAAAGCTCAAGAAAACGAACTGTAAATTTATTGAATACAAGAAAATAAATTTACGTTACATGACTCCAATTAAAATCAAGAAAGGGAAATGCACTTACTCAAACACTCAGACAAACAGATAAATTTATTGAATACAAGAAAATAAATTTACGTTACATGACTCCAATTAAAATCAAGAAAGGGAAATGCACTTACTCAAACACTCAGACAAACAGATAAATAACCCAAAAACTTAACCCTAGGAAAACAAAAGGAAATACTAATCGGTGTAGATGAGACCTAGCTGCTGCAGACGATCACCAGCAGGTGGGAGCTTCGAGGATACACGCCAATACAAGCTGAGATCTGAAATCGCTAAGAAAGTGATCACTCTAGCCTTCACAAGGCGTACCGCACGCACCGTGTCTACAGTCAGACTAACTCTGATTTTGAGTGCCCGACGTGAAGAGTGTGTGAAAGGGTGTGGCCTTACGTAATGGCCGGGAGGCGGAAGCGATAATTCAGAAATCATCGCTCAGAGGAATGCACCGCCCGCACATAAAAACAATCACTTGCGAAAGAATGACGAAAGTTTTGACAACTTGATGCGAATACAAGCACACGAGCGGACGGTTTGCGAGAATGAGCGAAACATTGTACATTTCATAATAATTCGTTCCTCCCGCAAAATCACTCTGTCACAATTTACGTTACATAATGTCACAATTTACGTTACATAATTTTACGATGTAGAAAATTCGTGACAGTTAGGTAAATCCCCATCATTAGGCGGGATATCGTATATTGGGATACTTTTAAAATGTAAAGTAATGTGGAGCATTTACCAGCCTTGGGTTTCCCCCCAGACCAAGCCCAAAACCCACCCAGATGAGCCCCAAAACAAGTTTGAAGCCAATCTAAATGGCCTAACAGCTGTCAAAGAAGCTAACCTAAACCTAACACCTGTAAAGACTTTACCAAAACCAACAAATAATATCTGAAAGTTGTCAAATATAAGTCTGGAAAAAATCAGGCTTAGTAAACTTAATCCCTCCAAGATCCAATGTAATTGAGCCAAGGGCATGTCCGGGACTTGGTTTTGTCCGGGACACAGGAAAAATGCCTATGGACATGTACTTATAGACCCCAACCCAAACTTTGAAAGCCACCAAAATAACTCCCTACCACATGCACAGCACCTATTTAAGACCCTGTTCACACAAATAAGGGACAGAAACCATAATATAAATGAAAAGGAACCAGAGAATGAGAAATTAGACGTCTATCTATCTATCTATCTATTGCCAGATGCCTCAATCCCGAACGGGGTGCCCACAAACAAATCGCCTCCATGTCACTCTATCCCTTGTCATTTCACTACCAACCTCCCAACTCACACCCCCCTCTCTCATATACCTCTCCACTCCATCCCTCCATCTCATCCTCGCCCTCCCCCTCCCTCTTGCCTCCTCAACCTTACTCACATACACTCTCCTCGTCAGTCTTTCACTCTCCATCCTCTCCACATGCCCAAACCACCTTAACATGTTTCTCCTAACGCTTCCCATCACGTCCACAACCACACCACAACGCTCCTTCACTTCCTCATTTGTTAGTCTGTCTCTCCATGTGACTGCACATGCTCCTCTCAAATAACTCATTTCCACTGCTCTCACTCTTGACTTCTGTCCTTCCAACAGGGTCCAAGCTTCACTTCCATATGTCAGAGTTGGTATCACAATACTGTCATGTAAAAACTTTTTCACTTCCATGCTCACCTCCCTGTTTCTTATCACTGCTTTCAACGAACCAGCAACCTTCCTTCCCTGCTGTACCCTTTTGAGCACTTCACCCTCCAGACTTCCATCCTTACTCATCACACTGCCCAAGTACTTAAATTCACTCACATTCTCCATATCTTTCCCATCCAATCTCACTGTATACTCACTGGCTTCACTTCTCTCAAAGACCATCACTTTACTCTTCCCTACATTCACCTTTAGATTCCGTTTCTGACACACTCTCCCAAACTCATCTACCAAGCCTTGCAGCTCCCCTTCGTCTTCACTCAACAACACAGTATCATCTGCAAACAACAGTACAGGGAGTTTCCAAACACTGCCCTCTCTCACTAGGGCCGCTTCAACATCCACTGCCCGACCTTGTATCTCTTTTATAACCCGATCCATATACAGATTGAACAACCATGGAGACATGACACATCCTTGTTTCAATCCAAACTTCAAATGGAAAGATTCACTCAGTTTGCCATCCACACGCACTGCAGCCTTAGCACCCTCATACATACTCTTCACTGCCTTCAACAACTTCCCATCCACTCCATATATTCTTAATACCTTCCACAAACCTTGTCTATCCACCCTGTCATATGCTTTCTCCAGATCCATGAAGGCTGCATACAACTTCTTGCCCTTCTCTAGAAACTTTTCCACTACGGATCTAAGAATGAATATCTGGTCTACACAACCTCTTCCCTTCCTGAAACCTCCTTGTTCTTCTCCAACTAATTCCTCAGTAATTTCCCTAACTCTGTCAATAAGTATCCTACCATATATTTTTCCTATTACACTGAGAAGGCAAATGCCCCTATGATTACCACACACTGCTTTTTCCCCTTTTCCTTTGTACAGAGGAATAATTATACCTGACTTCCAATCCTCCGGGACTCTACCCTCCTCCCAAGCCAATCTGCACACCTTCCACATCCATTCTATTACTATCTCTCCCCCATGCTTCAGCATTTCACCACACACTCCATCAATTCCTGGGGCTTTCCCCATTTTAACTTTCTTCATTGCTTCCACCACTTCCATCCTGCTGTTTTTTTTCTCTCTTCTCACAACTCTTCTTCTCCCAGCCATTCCCCAGCCACTTATACTTGCATTACTTTCATTCTCTATGTTCAACAGTTCATTAAAGTGTTCTCTCCATCTGTTTATTTTTTCTCCCTTCTCCACTAGTAATCTACCATTTTTATCTTTCACACCCCTACTGACTTCGTTGGCACCCTGTCTAGCTCTCTTTACCTCTTTCCAGAACATTTTCTTACATTCCCTCCACTTTGCACTCAAATTCCTTCCAAATTCCTCATCCACTCTCTTCTTACTCTCTCTTACTAATCTTTTCACCTCTCTCCTCCTCACTACATATAACTCTCTCGTCCGTCTCTCAGCTTCTTCGTCGCCCCTGTTCCTCATCCACTCATTATATGCTTTCTTCTTTTGTGCCATGGCCTCTCTCACCTCTTCAGTCCACCATGCTGTTCCCTGAACCCCCTTTCGTCTTCTCTTCACCCCACACACCACCTCACATGCTGCACAGATTTCTTCTGTGAATACCTTGCACACACCCTCCACGTCCCCCATCTGCTCCAATCTATATTTACCCAATCGCTCCTCCACTTCCCTTCTATATTCAGCCTTTATTCCATCCTCTTGTAACTTTTCTACCCTCCTTGTAACAAATACTTCCTCCTGTCCTTCCCTTCTTCTCTTCCTCCATCTTGTTTGGATTTTGATTCTGGCCACCACCAAGTGGTGGTCAGAAAGTCCACTCCCCCAGCCTCTATATACTCTTGCATCCATTATACTTCTTCTCATCCTTTCATCCACACACACATAGTCAATCATTGCCTTCCATTCATTCATTCCCCCGTCCTCAATCTCACCACTCGCCTTGTATGCCTATGGATCATTTTGTGCATGAAGAAGGTATTAACTACCACCAACCCCCTCCCATCACAAATGTCCACTAAAGCACTGCCATTCTCATCCTTCTCTGCAGTAAGTATGGAAAATATTTAGCAGTGTACAGGGTACTTTAGACACGTCCGTGACTGTCGCAAAGATTTACCCACTTCCTCTATGGCTCTGACAGTGGTGAAGGTGCACTTGAAGCACGTATGGTAATCCAGTGTTGCACTGCACTTAAACCTTTCCACTGTTAATTATAATTGTTTAACACTGCGCATTCTGTTCTTACTTGTGCCATGCCAGTGTTGCACTCTGCACTTAATCCTTTGCACTGTTAATTATAATTGTTTAACACTGCACATTCTGCTCTTACTTGTGCTGTGCCAGTGTTACACTCTGCAGATAATCCTTTGGACTCTGAATTTTAATTTCTTAACACTGTACAACTCTGTAAATTCCCATGTGATCTAGTGGTGACGTATTGCAGTTTATTCACAAAAACGAGCACATGGGCAGCCATGGCGACGAGCGTGCAGTCATGACTGTAGACAGGCGGGAACTGGGGAGGATGCAGGGGCACTCTAGCTGACGTTGGAGGAATTACCTGCCAAAACACAGCTGTTCATCACCATGCTGCTTTTTTTTTGGGGGGGGGGCAAGGACCCAAGCCCAAAATGTCCAGGACTTGGGCATCCGGGTCTTAAAGGGATTACTGTCTATCTCTATCTATAGCCTGACGCCGTAATCCCGCAAAGGGTGGCTGCAGACAGAATGCCTCCAAGTTGCTCTGTCACCCGCCATTTGCCTACCCTCCCCCCAACCCACTCCCCCCTCCCTCATATGCCTCTCAACTCCATCCTTCCACCTCATTCTCAGTCTTCCCCTCCCACTTCCTCCCTCCACTTCACCTACATACACCCACTTAGTCAGTCTTTCATTTCTCCATTCTCTCCACATGTCCAGACCACCTCAGTGTATTTCTCCTAATCTTCTCAACCACATCCACATCCACCCCACAACATTCCTTCACTTCTTCATTTGTCAACCTGTCCCTCCATGTCACTCCACATGCTCCTCTCAGGTAACTCATTTCCACTGCTCTCACTCTTGACTTGTTACCCTCTAGCAGGGTCCATGCCTTGCTTCCATACATCAGGGTAGGGATCACGATACTATCACGCAGTGACTTCTTGACTTCCATACTCACCTCCCTATTTCTCATCACCGCTTTCAGTGGACCAACAACCTTCCTTCCCTGCTATACCCTTTCAAGTATTTCATGCCCAAAACTTCCATCCTTATTCATCACACTACCCAAGTACTTGAATGCACTCATATTACATATGTATATTATATATATACATATATACAGGGTGATTCACGAGTTTCTCCGGAAACTCTTGGAAATGCACGCTTATGCAATTCTAAGCATAAAATACTCTGTAAGTATAGGTGTTTAATGTAATGGTTTACAAGTGGGGAAATTTTCAAATCTGACTGGTGTTAATGGGAGGCGGCCCAGCTGGTGGTGGTCTTGCTGTGGTGCCAAGTTACTCAATTTTCTGTTAAATTTTACACGTTGTTATCATTCTGAATGAAACTATTCTTTCATTAGTCGTCAGGTAAGTAACTGTTCTACATAGAAAAGTATGTCACTTTAAAGTCACAAATAAATCTGCTACTGAAGGAGTAAACATGGCAAAGATGCAATACAGGTGATACTCAGACTAGCTCAGACTGACAGTTCTCGCCAAGTGCTAGCGAGTGTGGTAGGCCTATTTATTCCAGGTACGGTTTCACCCACATTTCGCTACAATGCCATTCACTTTTACAAACGTGGAGTATGCAGATATGATTTTTATCTATGGGTTCTGCAATGGCAACGCTGAAGCATCAGCAAGAGAATACAGACGGAAATATCCAAACAGGAGCCCAGATGCTAAAGTGTTTTACCACGTCTACATTGAGAGGCAAGTTGAAGTACGACTCATAGTAGGAATGGTACATTGCAGCCCTAGCATCATTACTAGAAGAATTTCATCCCGACTTAGTGTTCCACAAGCGAAGGTATGGACGACAATTAAGCGAGAAGGTCTGTACGCATATCACATACAACAAGATTAGCATCTACAACCCGGGGATTCTGCTCAACGACTTTATTGCAGTACTTGGCTAGCAGACCATCCTCAGCTGTGCAAGTACATTTTATACACTGATGAAGCCATATTTACCTGCAGTGGATCACATAATACTCATAATGCACATTGGTGGTCAAAAGAATATCCCAAGGAAACAGTTGAACGGAAATTTCAACACCGATTTTCAGTTAATGTGTGGTGCGGTATGATTGACAACCAGCTGATTGGACCTCATATATTTGAAGGGAGGCTTACAGGAAATGTCTATGTTAATTTTCTCAGAGATGAACTTCTCTTGTTACTTAAAGATGTGCCTCTGAAGACACTGCAACTTATCATTTTTCAACATGATGGCCGCCTCCCATTGATGTCTGTCAGATTTGAAAATTTCCCCACTTGTAAACCATTACATTAAACACTTATAGGGCATTTTATGCTTAGAATTGCATAAGCCTGCATTTCCCAGAGTTTCCGGAGAAACTCGTGAATCACCTTGTATACAGTATATATAAAAGAAAATTAAAGTAATGCAAGTATAAGTGGCTGGGGAATGGCTGGGAGAAGCAGGAATGTGAGAAGAGAGGAAGAAATCAGTAGGATGGAAGTTGTGGAAGCAATGAAGAAAGTTAAAATGGGGTAAGCCCCAGGAATTGGTGGAGTGTGTGGTGAAATGCTGAAGCATGGGGGAGAGAGATAGTAGTTGAATGGATGTGGAAGATGTACAGATTGGCCTGGGAGGAAAGTAGAGTCCATGTGGATTGGAAGTCAGGTATAATTATTCCCCTGTACAAAGGAAATGGGGTAAAAGAAGTGTGTGGTAATCATACAGATATGTGTCTTTATATATACAGTAGGCGCGGAAAGTATTTACGTCTTTTTGCCGACATCATTCTTTTTCGCGTTAAGTGAAGTAGGGTCAATACTACCCTCCCCTGTGATATGAAAATGAGCTGACGCTTTTTCAACGGGAGCTGGCAACCCTGCTTGATAGGTTTGGCACCACAGGAGCAGGCTCAGTAATGTTTGGGCAGCCACAGGAGGAGGATTGTCTCTGTGTGTGATGCACCACGAGGGCATGTTTTGACTCAAATAACACAGTTATTTGGTTACCTACCACATTCTCATCATGCCTAAAGTAACCACAAGCAAGGACAAACGTGTGGAAGTGATTACTTTATACAAAGCTGGCCACAAACTCCTATTTATTGCAAATCAGATGGTGTTAGGCTGAGGACAGTGCAGAGACTGGTGAAGCGGTTCAAGGACAGTGGGGAGGCCATTCCTCCCACTCCACTTCCCAAGCCTGGGAGACCTCGTAAGACAACCTTCAGGACCCGTCAGCTGATCTCAAGGCAAGTTAGCAAGGATCCAAGGCTAACAGCACGGGATTTAAAAGAAAAGAACCCACAGTTGCTGGCAGATGTGTCTGTCAGAAGTGTGCAGCAGCTGTTGCATGACGATCTGGGCTACAGGAGTTTTTGTGCTCGTAAAAAACCACTGCTAGCTGCACTTCAGAAGAAAAAGAGAGTAAATTTTTGTAAGAAATATCTTGCATGGAGTGAGCAGCAATGGAAAACGGTGCTTTGGAGTGATGAGTCAACATTTACTGTCACTGGTACCCCTTCATCACGAATGTACCGCAAACCAGGCAGTGACCACCTGGATCCTAAGTACACTTCCAAGTTTGTTAAATACCCAGCCTCACTCATGGCTTGGGGCTGCTTTACATATTATGGTGTTGGTAGGTTGGTAATTCTACCTGCAAATGAAAAAGTGAACCAGAACAATTATTTGGAGCTCTTATATGATGTTTTAAGTGCCTCTTTTGATAAAACCAAGGCAAGAGTATTTATGCAAGATTCTGCCCCTGCACATGTTGCAAAGTCAGTGAAACAGTGGCTAACAGACTGTGAGGTTCCCTTTATTCGAGATTGGCCCGGAAACAGCCCAGATATCAATCCCACTGAGAATTTATGGGCGCACATGAAGCGGCAGCTGCGTAGTATGACCACATCATCTTTGCCTAAATTTGAGGCTGCAGTCAAGCAGCTATGGAGAAGTTTTAGTCCGTCTGTTCTGCAAAACTACGCCATCAGTCTCCCCAGACGCCTTAAGAAGATAATAAAGGTGAAGGGGAATGCCAGTACATACTAAATTCAATGGTGAGTGTTAATTTATTTGTTTCTCCTTGCTAACCACAAGAATGTTTTCTTTTTTTAAGATGGCGTCAACACTTTCTGCGCCTACTGTAATTCTCCACTCCATCCCAGCATCTCATCCTTGGCCTCCCCCTCCCTCTCCCCCCCTCCACCTCACTCACATACACTCTCCTCGTCAGTCGCTTACTCTCCATCCTCTCCACATGGCCAAACCACCTCAATGTGTTTCTCCTAATACTTCCAATCACATCCACATCCACACCACAACGCTCCTTCACTTCCTCGTTGGTCAGTCTGTCTCTCCATGTGACTCTACATGCTCCTCTCAAATAACTAATTTCCACTGCTCTCACTCTTGACTTCTGTTCCTCCAACAAGGTCCAAGCTTCACTTCCATTCATTAGAGTTGGTATCACAATACTGTCATGTAGTAACTTTTTCACTTCCATGCTCAATTCCCTGTTTCTTATCACTGCTTTCAAGGAACCAGCAACCTTACTCAACAGCACTTCAATATCATTATTTTACTGCCATTATAAAATACAACAGCGATATACTGAACAATGAAAAACTAGTCAGTAACAGTAAATAATGCCAAACTCAATGAAATATACTGATATAGCTTACACCAGACACTGTCATTTTCCAAACTGTTTCATTCACTTACACTTACAATTAGTTTCTTTCACTTACATTTTATGAGTCACTTCTCTAGAAGCTGAGAATTGTGTGAAAGTCATGGTAGCAGTCTGCAAGACATAAGCTAACCTGACACTATGGGCACCAAGCTTTCACACTACTTTGCACTTGCTCATGCTTGCTAGTGTTCATGCAGACATAGCAGGAAGCTAAAATGATGAACTGGCAACCCTAAGCGTGAGTGGATGAACACATATAGTTCTCGGGCAAGAATACAGGGCACAACTTTTGAAATAGAATTGTGGATTTTAAAAGGAACGCCGCAGTCTGTCGATAGGTCCAGTCAGAAGGAATGTAGCAGATAAGGGGAAGATATTCCTAACACTTACCTTTCCACCAAAAAGTTTCCCATTTGCAATTCAATGATTTTCATATTAATACACAAGTTAAAAAAAAAAATACATGTACAAGAAAGCAAAACCCTTCAATGTCTAGGTCTCACAGCCGTACGTCATAGCTGGAATTATGTACATTAGTTATATACAGTACTTTTTCCTTTGTACAAACTGGCAAGCTACTTTTCATAATGTCTCTATGTTTACTGAAAGCTTTCCATCCACCAGTAATGCGTCTTTTTATTTCGCAATCATGGTCTTTCGTTACTTTTAGTATTTGTCCTAAGTAACTGTACCCCTCGATTTCAAGAATTTCTTGGCTTATTCTGATGACACCCTTTGGTGTATGTGGATTGAACATTAGTTTTACTCCGAATCATCTTTAGCCCTACTTTGAGACTTTCTCTGTTCATGTCATTTAGCATTTATTGCATTGTCTCTGCTGTTTCTGAGATTAGGACAATGGCATCTGCAAATCTTAAATGGTTCACCTATTCTCCAACTATGTACAGTATACTCCTTTGGTTTCCCAGTCTAGCTTTCTGAAAATACTTCCAGGCATGCAGTAAATAATTTTGGTGAAATTTTATCTCCTTGACACAGGCACATCTCAATCTTAATTTTTCCTAAGTCTTCACGTAATTTAACTGTAGCAGTTCCCTCTTTATGTATGTTTTCGGGCAGTTTTAAAATATTCTCATTTACTCCTCGTTCTCATTCTCACAATGAATTTATAATTGCTATGTGCTCCGCTGAGTTGAAAGCTTTTTCATAATCAACAAAACCTAAACACAGTAGTTTATTATATTCTGTTGTTTTCTCAATTAGCTCAGTCACTGTGTGTAGATGATCAGTAGTCAAATATCCACTTCAGAATCCTACCTGTTCACGAGGTTTGTTTTCTTCCAATTTTGTTATAATTCTGTTTGTAAGGACTTTAGTGTAAAGTCTGTAAATAAATGATAATAAGCTAATGGGTTGATAGTTATTACGATCTTCTGAGCTGCCTTTTTCTATCTATCTATCGCCAGACGCCTCAATCCCGAACGGGGTGGCCACAAACAAATCGCCTCCATGTCACTCTGTCCCCTGCCATTTCACTACCAAGCTCCCAACTCACACACCCCTCTCTCATATACCTCTCCACTCCATCCCTCCATCTCATCCTCGGCCTCCCCCTCCCTCTCGCCCCCTCCACCTCACTCACATACACTCTCCTCGTCAATCTTTCACTCTCCATCCTCTCCACATGCCCAAACCACCTTAACGTGTTTCTCCTAACGCTTCCCATCACGTCCTCAAGCACACCACAACGCTCCTTCACTTCCTCATTTGTTAGTCTGTCTCTCCATGTGACTCCACATGCTCCTCTCAAATAACACATGTTTCTGGAATTTTCTTCTTTTTAATACACTGAGTAAATAAGTGGGTGAGCCTGTTTTGTACTTCTACTCTTGCTTCCTCAGTAAATCTACTATTATTCCACCTTCTTCCAGATCCTTCGCTCTTTTCATATTTTTAAGAGAAATATTTACTTCATCTGGTGTTACCTCAGGTATTTCACTTGTGTCAACTAAAAAGTTAGCCATTGGTACTACTGTCTTTGATGCATATAGTTCTTTGTAAAATTCTTCACCTCTCTTCATCACCCTTTCTCTGCATTTAACCCTTAACCGCCAGGGGTTTCCGGCTGCAGCCCACTCCTCCCTATGGGGGACTTGAGATTTTGGAAAAAATACCCTTACTTCAAACCCTAATATCTGCCAAACTGTAACAGCTAGAGAATCAAATAAAAGCTCATAAGACTCACCAACTCTTCCTCTTTTTAACCCATTAGCGCCCAGTGTCCTCAATATACGATGGAACTGGCCATTTTCAAAATTTAATATAGTAGGGAACCCCGGGGAAGGGACCTATGAGCTTTGCAACTATGAGCCGACAGGCGGAGGGCGGTATGCCCAGCACCCTTCCAGCAAAATCCCTCGCACAGGAAGTCTGGGAGCCAATGGGTTAAACACTGGCAAATCTATCAGTTTCTTTAACCCATTAGCGCCCAGTGTCCTCAATATAGGACGGAACTGGGCATTTTCAAAATTTAATATAGTAGGGAACCCCGGGGGAGGGACCTATGAGCTTCGCAACTATGAGCCGACAGGCGGAGGGCGGTACGCCCAGCACCCTTCCAGGAAAATCCCTCGCACAGGAAGTCTGGGAGCCAATGGGTTAAAGAAGGTATCCCGAGGACTCTAGGTGGTCCCGTCAATGAGTAAGGATGAGTTGAAGACCAGTGGTTTTCATGTTTGGGCGGGCAGCTCCGACCATGTGCCACTGGCCGTGGCCTTAGCCTCAGTGGCTAGTGTTGGCAACACTGACTGGTGTGGTGATTGTAACAGTGCCCATGCGTCCTTGGATGGAATGAGGAAGATTCCACTCATTTTCCTCCTTCTCCTTACTCACTCCCGTAAGAATGAGTCATCACCTTGTCCATATGGCTCATTCAAGGGTTTACCGCCCATTCCACCATGCCCCTTAGCCCCATAGGTGTGTGGGAAAGGAAATATCTCTTTGCTTTTCTGTACTCACTTCTTCCATAAATAATAATATTTTCCCTTTACTAAGACACTTAGAATTCCATTTTACATCATGATTACACATAATTGCACTTCGATAAGTAAATGCTATTGCTCTTTCACGCATTATCGTAGAGTATGAGGTAATTATTTGTATTATAATTCAGACTGCTTTGTACTAATCAGGGTTATAGTGAAAATCATATAAATGTTTTACACAACTAAAATTATTTTTACTTTACATCACAGATACACTGATGCTCATATCTGGCACAATCCCTCTGAGTACTGAGTGAAAAAATTTAGTTATACCCAAGCAGGTAATTTCCTATCTGGCCCACCCACAAGTAGTTATCTTTCAGGTGATAGCTAGGATACACTGATGCTAATATTCATCACAATATTCCTGAGTATCGAGTGAAATAATTTTCTAATAGGTATTTTTCTTTGTGGCCTGCTCAAAAGTGGTTTTCTTTCAGGTAACAGGTAGGCAAACTCAAGGTATTCCAATGATTTTCCTACCAATATCCAATAAACAGTATCAATTTCTGTATTGCACTTGTAGAAATAATTATAAAACACTTGTCAAACTAGGCAAACCACACTCACCGGCCTCACAACGTGAACTGCCAAGGTCCCCGGTTGCATACCACAGGAACCTTCCGATGACGTCATCACTTGTGACTTAGCAGGTGTGTGCGAGCACACACACACTAACAACAATATGCACTAACACTCTCGTCCTCTCTTCTTAATTTGACAGAAGATTCCAAGGACGAAGCTGGATGGTCTATTTGTGTCTGATACACACTATGTATCCAATACATAGACTTTTGTGTGAGTATCATCAACACCCGACACGGACTATGTATCCAATACATACACTTTTGTTTAATTACTATCAAGACCCAGTCTGTGGCCACATACAGATATGTGATATCTCTTGAAGTATTATAAACTTTCTAGTCTCGGCTGACTGCTGCACGCAGCCGCTTTGTCTAGGCACCTTTCTTGGTGAGACAATCAGCCAGTTGTTGTGATGTATCCACCCAAGATACTTCATCAATCTCCCCTCACTCCAACATGTCTTGTAATACAGCAATATCAATGCGCAATCTCCTGTCTTCTACGCTCCTACAGGATTAAAGGGCGTCCACCAGACTCTTGTTGTCGACGAAACACTTTATTTTGATCTTTCCACATCCAGAAACCTCACGCAATATGTTGGAGAGATATACAGCAGTCTCAGCACATTCAAGCAGCACCAACGCCTCAGCAGATAAGGTAGATTTGACGACCCTCCTGATCTTTCTTGTCTGCCAGAATATAGGACATCTTGCCTCACTAGCATCTCGTAGGAAGATCACAAAACTTCCCTGAGATCCATTGCCTACAAGGTTGGCAAATGAGGGATCCGAAGAGCACTCTATATGACAGTCCTCGATCGGCCCCAAGAATATTCTTGGAATGTATAGCTTCATGTTGTCAGTCTTCACCCTTGAGATCACCTTATTGAGTATAAGCAAATCCGCTACGGTAGCTCGGTTGCTATTCACACTCAACTCACACACATCAAAGGCAATATCTGGCCAAGTGTGTATGGCAATCCAACTGAGTTGCCCAATTAATGCTCAGTACTCCGTTTTCTCAGACTCGGACAGCTCCCCTGATTTTACTGCTGCACGATGTTTACTCAGCGTGACTGTTGTCAAAGATGAAGCATACTGGAATTGGTCGAGCGTTATGCTGCCATCGATGTTGGAGATGACATTGAGACCAACGTATCTGAAGGCTTTTGATTCTGAACTGCCGATGAGGAATATTTGACTCAAACGGTTTATCACTTGCTGTTCGAACTCATGTGTACCAGCCCAAAGGAAGTCGTCGACGTAGATGCACACAATGCCTTCGACTCTGCCACCATTACTCCAAGAGAACAGCGCTGAATCCAGTGATGGCACTTTAGCTCCGAGACTCAACAACTGATCTTTTACGCGCAGATACCAATGCCTGGCAGCATCACAAAGGCCATAAACAGTTTTCTTTAGTCTCCATAACTTACCATTTGCATATTCAGGCGGAGGACATAAATGAACAACTCTTTCAATGTCGTTACCTTGCAAGTAGGCAGCTTTGATGTCCATAGTGTGGCAATCCCACTGGTTGGTGGAGGCCAAAGAAAGTGCCAAACGCACTGCTTCTTTTGAACAAGTAGGCGAGTCTTTTCGGAGATCCACTGTGTCTTTCTCAAATCCTCTGGCGACTAAGCAGGCCTTAACAATAGGCTTTCCATTTATCAGTTTTTCCATCACAACCCATCAAACCGTTATGGCACCTTGCCCAACATCTACTTCCTCATACACATCATTATTCTGCCAATATATAATTTCATTTTCCTTAGCACATAATACGGCCTCAGAGTTGAAAAGAACAAGCATTTCTGCATCATCATCAACCACTTCCCATTCGCTAAGATCCTTCTGCAAATCTATCCAATCAATGCTGCCGTCAGAGTCCCTCTTCAAATTATAGAAGTGTTTGTACTTTCGAGTGGCTTTACCTGCCCGACTCATAATTCTTCCAGACACCAACTCTCCACTTTCTGAATGTATTCCCTTTATACGCTGACCAACAGAACCTTTGCGAGGCTGATTAATCGGAACAGAAACTGTGGGAGGCTCATCAATTGGAACCACACCATCTTCCGACTCATCATCTGGTGGATAGTCATTCAACACTTGTGGAGGATTGTCATTAGGCTTCTCCTGGACAACAACCACTTTCAACTGTAGTATCTTGCTCTGGTGCACATGTTAGACGACATACGTGCACTTGCATGTAGACACCGCCGTGTCTCACCAGAATTTGTTTCCCATCTCTGCCTATTACAATTCCGGGAACGTGCCACTCATGACTGTCACTTCTTTTGTAGAAGACTTCATCTCCATTTCGGATGCCGCAGAGCCCTAGCCAAACGTTCATCTGATTCGGTCTTTATAAACTCTTGTCTAGCTAAATGAAGAGCGTTCAAGTTGTCTCTCACAATTTTTGATGGTGATGAAGGTTCCAAGGCTGGAGGATCATTTGCGTACACATTAGTTAGGCCAAGGTTTTGACCAAAAACAAACTGGTTAGGAGAAAAGCCTGCGTAGTTGGTGAGAGCATTTCTTGCCGATACTGCCACATCCAATTCACACTGGCTATCAGCCATTATCTTCCTAACAATGTCACCAATGACTGCATTTTGATGCTCACAGAGTCCGTTGCTCCAAGGACTCTGCAGACGTTGTCATGATCTTGATATTGAAGGCCTCTCCCAATGCTCGCACTTCCGCATTGTTGAATTCGCGGCCATTGTCTGTAAGAATTTTTCTAGGAGCGCCAAACACAACAATCCAGCTCCGAAATATTCCTTTGATAATGGTGGGCGCACACTTATCCGCAATTACTATCGCATTACAATACCTGGTCGCCAAATCAACAAGGACTAAGAAATAATGTCTTCCCCAAGCTTTTAAATCCATGGCTATGGCTTCGTTAAACTTAGATGCCATGGGCAAACTGACCACAGGTCGGGGCTTGGCTTTCTTAAATCTGCAACAGACTGCACAAGCATCAGATACAGCCTTGATAGCCCATTCCAGTTTTGAACTTTTAATTCCCACATCTGTGATCAGTTTAATTAATTTTGCCGATGTTCGGTGTCCAAATTGCCTGTGAAGCTTCAAAGTGGTTTTTTCTACATCACCCCCAAGAGATGCCAACATGATTGTTTCACAAAATTCACGACCTAGTCATAAGGAAATTGGAAGTAAGTAATGGCCTGAAGATGAGGACTTTAAATCACTGATAGTTCCATAAATTTTGACCTGGTCAGTTCCAAGGTTAATCAACATTTTCGCATTTTTCATGGAACGTCTACTCAACAACAAGGGAATATTGCTGTCCACAACATCAGACACGATGGTAGCACGCATGTTTCCAATGTGGCAGGGCAGAGTAACACATTTGAGGGAAGAAACTGTAACACCATCAGCAAAAGTAAACATTGAGGATGATGCTTCTTTTGTTATAGCATCACGTTCGTAATCAGTGAGCTCACTTAGATAGCAATTGATCCATTCAACTCCACATACAGTTGTAGAACACCCTGTGTCTAGAAAAGCACATCCCTTAGATTCTTCTACTAGAGTCTGTGACTTCCCTCTACTAGCGGCATCATCCGCATAGCCTATAAATAACGACAGATGCACCGTTTCAGAATTCTCTTCTCGACTGCCGTTGTTTTCGTATGCATCCGGACAGTCACGTGCCCAGTGAAATCTAGAATCACATACGAAACACGTCGATCCCTTTCCATCAGACCCAAGTGGGTTCTGCTTCCTGCCGGTGGATGAGCGTTGGGGAATTCTAGCAGATACGGTTGAACATCGGCCACTACCACGACGTCGATCACGTATTGCACCACGCTGCAAAATTCTCCATCGTCATCGAGTACCTCTAGCATAAAACATTTCCTCACCCTCAACTTCATCACTCCAAAATACTGGTTCGCCTTTCATCTCCCGGGTGGACACCGATGCCTCATTCTGCCTGCCAATTTCACCAGCAAAAATACGATTCAGGGCAGATTTCATATTTTCGTATGGCACCTCAGTTATTACGGACATCACAAGTTGTTGCTCACTGTCTGAAAGTTTGCATGCAACTAAGAGCATAAAAGCCATCACAGAATTTGGCAGTTCCATGTCCTGCTTTGTATTTGAAATAAACATGCTCAAATTCTGTCACGAACTCACGAATGTTTATATCACCGGCTCTTCTGAAGTTGTACAACTCATAAAACGATGCAAACAGTTGACGTCCTTTGTCCACGAGAAATAAACCGTCTCATTTTTTCAGCAAGTTCTGAACACCATCCTCCTGCTTCAGAACATCCGCGTCAATCTCCGAAGACGCCACCCTCACTCTTCTAGACAATGACAGGTGAATAGCTAAGGCTTGTTTTTCTTTAGCTAGGTCCGTCAGTTCGCACCAAATGCAAATGTCTTTTTTCCAGCTCTCATAAGCAGAATCATTTTCAGTTTTGGAGGCCACTTGGTCGAACACGACGCCATTTTTCCAACTACGCTCTGCTACCAGTGGCAGACTAGGCCAGGGGTTCTCAACCTGGGGTACACGTACCCCCAGGGGTAAGTGAGAGGAATTTGGGGGGTACGTGACAGGTTTCTCAAAATACAGTAATCCCTCCAATATCCGACGTAATAGAGCCAAAGGCATGTCCGGATATTGGTTTTGTCCGGATATTGGTCCTGAAGCTCCAGCACTGGTTTTTCATGACCCTAACCTAACCTAACCTAAATCAGAAACCTACTTTCCTACCTCCCTAGTGGAGATGTATAGCACTTATTTAGGTCCCTTTTCACATAAATAATGCATACATAGCATGAATTTATTGAATTTTAACCAAAAAATGATGATTTAGGGGTGAGTGAGTAATAGGAGCTCAGAACTTGCCAGCATAGTATAAGTAAGTATCGGACATGGAAATCATCTCTTCTCACATTTTATGCACATAATTATTGGATACAAAGCATCAAATACAGTAAATGATGTTAATTGCTACCAGAAAAATGGTTAGGTTAGGTTAAGTTAGGTTAGGTTTGGTTAGGTTAGGTTAGGTTATGACCGGACATGAAATTCACTGCTTCAACCTTTTTCATAGCTGGTGCACTTAATAACCATGCATGAAAGAATTAAATTAAAAGCAGGAAATTATGATTAACACAATGTTAGGTTAGGTTAGGTTAGGACCGGACATGAAATT
>JAGKTI010004941.1:32856-47685 GCA_018397915.1 Birgus latro
ACTGCTTCAACCTTTTTTCTAGCTGTTTTACTTAAGAACCATGCATGGAAAAATTAAATAGCAAGCAGGAAATTATGATTAACATTTAGGGTAATTTTTTAACACATGTACAGCATGATGAAAACAGGTTAGGCATGAAAATCTTTATGGTAACCATAGGTTAGGTTAGGTTAGGACTGAACATGAAATTCACTGCTTCAACCTTTTTTCTAGCTGTTTTACTTAAGAACCATGCATGGATAAATTAAACTGCAAGCAGGAAATTATGATTAACATTTAGGGTAACTTCTTAACACATTAACAGCATCATGAAAACAGGTTAGGCATGAAAATCTTTATGGTAACCATAGGTTAGGTTAGGTTAGGACCGGACATGAAATTAACTGCTTCAACCTTTTTTCTAGCTGTTTTACTTAAGAACCATGCATGGAAAAATTAAATAGCAAGCAGGAAATTATGATTAACATTTTCGGTAATTTTTTAACACATGTACAGCATAATGAAAACACGTTAGGCATGAAAATCTTTATGGTAACCATAGGTTAGGTTAGGTTAGGTTAGGACCGGACATGAAATTCACTGCTTCAACCTTTTCTCTAGCTGTTTTGCTTAAGAACCATGCATGGAAAAATTAAATAGCAAGCAGGAAATTATGATTAACATTTTCGGTAACTTTTTAACACATGTAGAGCATGATGAAAACACGTTAGGCATGAAGTTAGGGTACTTACGAACAAAAAGCGGCCGTACTGATGTAATAACCCACTCTATCATCTCAGGCTCTGACTGGAAGACGTTGCACCTGACACACCTTTCCACTTGAGAATCACCAGCACTTCTCACCAACACTTTCACCAAGGTTTTTTTTTATAACTGGAATAACATCACTTCACTGCACTGTACACAACAGTAAATTCCCCTGTGGTCTAGTGACGATCCATGGAGCCATGTGACCTTCTCAGCAGCAGCTTTCAGCTCCGTTCCACGTACCAACACACCAGCAACACGTTGTTGTCGATACGAAATCAACGTGAAGCGGCCGATGTCTGCATACTTAGGAGTAAACATCACCTTCCTCTGCACGTTTCGTCTGGTCTTCTATGCGAAATCAGCCGTGTACTGCTGTAGTTTGTCTCGGAACTTCTTGATATCAAACAAGGTGGAGCGAGGGAGGTTGAACTCACGTAAGATGCGCCCTGTTGACCGGCCGGCGTCCACCTTGTCCAATATCTGCCTCTTCTTCTCCAGAGTCAGAACTACTTTCTTCCTCTTCTCAGGAGGCGGGGCCATCATCACACATATGATGAAGAAGGTGAAGAGCAGTATCAAGCACTGTAGGAGGTAGGGTATCACCACAAAAGCAATCACTTTGGCCGCCATTTTTGGAGTTGTTCACAAGGGAGGAGAGGAGTGGGTAATGGTGACCAATAGTGGCGTCACGAGTGTAAACAGAGGGGATCGGCACGCGCAGGAAATTCAAACAGACGCGGTCCCAAAAAATCGAAAATTATTCTTTTTTTTCGGATTTTTTTTCATTTTGGGGGTTTGGCAGCCCAGAATGTCCGGTTATTGGACGTCCAGATATTAGAGGGATTACTTACTTCGGTTTTGAATAACTGCAAACCTGTTTGTAGAAAGTGGCCTACATGTGCTAGGCTAGATGTGTCCTCCACTAGAACCTGGACACTAAGTGACAACGTTAACAAGAAAACTCTTGGAGTTATGTCATTTGAGAGAAAGCTCTCTTGGACTACACTTGCCACACAACCTTGCAAGCCCATAATACAGTAGTCACCCTTGCTCGTTTTCTATCGATCACGTCTCTCCTCACGCGTACCGAACAGGTACCAAAGTGAGACGCACTGTTCGCCTCTCACTGTCACCCACTCACCACTCTTCCCTCACTACCCTCACCCTCAGGTATGTTGAGATCTGTTTCATGGTTTCCAGTGTATTTGGTTTGATTTTTTTTCCTCTAAGTTGTCATGGATTTTGCCTGTGGCTACAAAGTCATGTGCCTACACTGCAGCCATAATAACTGGTAATGGTTTCATGGCCAAGTTTGTGGTTTTCAGTTATGTGGGTAAGGGGTACATGACCAATACTGAAAGACTTCAAGGGGTACATATGATTAAAAAGGTTGAGAACGCCTGGACTAGGCAAACCACACTCACCGGTCTCACAACGTGAACTGCCAAAGTCCCCGGTTGCATACCACAGGAACCTTCCGATGACGTCATCACTCGTGACTTAGCAGGTGTGTGTGCGCACACACACACTAACAACAATATGCACTAACACACTTACATCATAGCACTTACTATAATCACTTATATGCACTTGTAGAACTTATTACAAATGACATATCATAGCACTTACTACAAATCACTTATAATATCACACATTTCACTCATTTATGAAACTACACATACTTGTGCATTGTTGTACACTATTTACACTTTCCTACGCACCTGCTCAGTATTCTCGCTCGGAGTGATCCTCTGAGAAATATTTACGACATAGGGGGACCTTGCACTCTGCATATTAGTATGAGGTCTCTTTTCATGATGGGGGACGGCATTTGGTTGTGCGACAGATGTGGCACCGCCTGTATGCCAGACAATCTGCTGTGGTTCTCCTGATCTCCACTATCTTGTGCCGCTAGAAATACTCAGCACAGCTGAGCCTGTCTGCCGGAGCTGCTGTCTCCCACCTAGCTCCTGTCACTTGAGCAGCTGAATATTGCTCAAGGAGTTCACGTGTCAGCTCTCTCTCAAACTCTCATAGAGAGAGAGGTTTCCTGACAAGCTCCTTGAACAGTATGCAACTGTTCAGGATGGCAATATCAAGAAGGTGTACGAACGCCCTCTTGTACCACCTGCAGAACCTACGTCGGCAATCAACCTCACCAATTTGCATGTCCAATTTATTAACCAACCGCGTGTTCATATTGTAATCCTTGACTGCATCTGAATTTATCACAGGTTCCCTGGTCCTATAGTCTGTCTTCCCAGTTTCCTCCAACACACCCTTATGTACTGTAGACAACATGTTAACCTGTCTCCTGTCATGCCAGAGAAGGGCTAACATGTTGCCACATCTCTTAGTCAGAAGGGCCCCTTTCTCAGTATATGCTGGAAATACTGGGAAATTCTTTCTGTTGGCCCTAACAGTTCCACAGGACCCAGTACCATGGTCAAGCAAATACTCTGTTAATGCCGGGGCTGTGTAATAATTGTCAGTATACAGGATGTGGTGCTTGTTGAAATATCTTTCCATTAACACTTTCACTGCTGATGCAGAGAACCCATGAGGATCTTTACTAGGTATATCAACATCTGTTGCCGAAATAACTATCACATCCAGCACACATCCAGTTTTACAGTTAAAAGCACAAAGAATTTGTGGTCAAATCTGTGACGCTTTGATGGCACATACTGAATAAATGCCAGCCTGCTCCAGGATAACACTAGTGACTCATCAATAACCACTTTCTGGAATGGACAGAAAACCCTGGAAAATGGCTCCTTGAGCATGTTAAGGATTGGTCTTATTTTCCATAACCTGTTTTTCAGTGCAGGCCTGTAATTTAGGTTGAAGTGTAGGAACCTCAGAATGGCCAGGTACGTATCATGGGCCATGTACTTGCCGAAGACAGGTGCACCAACAAATTTATCCACCAACCAAGAGTCGTGGAGCACATTTTTTCTAACATGCGCCATCAGCATGGTCAGGGCAAGCCACACAAACATCTCCCCCACCTGAACAGGAATCCATTCACGCATGTGCATTTTCTCACTGGCAGCCCCGTCCAGCCAATGCATGCACATGGCCTGGTGGAAATTTATTTCATCCACCAGGTACTGCTTTACTGCAGTCAAGAAAATAGCTTTGAAAAGACTGCTAATAGTCCAGGGACTGGGGGGAAGCTCATCCTCCCACAAACCTCATCAAATGATGGCACAGACGGCTCAAAGCCGGCACCATCCTCCCATGCAAATGTGTCTACTCTACCCACATGGGGAAGAGCCGGCCATCTGGCAGTTGCAGGACATTTTTTCATCACTCCTGCACGCCCACGGGCAGGGGGTGGTGGGGAAGGAGAGGGAGAGGTGTGGGAGGTGGGGGAGTAAGCAAGTGATGACTCACTTGATGCAGAACTTTCCTGGGGAGACGCTTGGTGCTACATATCTCCACGTGGGGCCCATCTGGGAAATACCACTCCTGAAGGGCCTGGTTGTGGAGATTCTACCCTTGAGGTGGTAGGCTGAGGGTGTGGAAGAGCGCTGGAGCATGTGGCGAGAGTGTGGGGGAAACGGCTCTGCAGCGTTTATTCCGCGGATGACCTTAAGGTCCGCAGCCACTTTCCCAATGTCCTGGGTCATTCGTCGCCTCCTCATCACCAAAATCATCGCTCTCGTAGGCTGTCCCCTCCTCCTGGAGAAGTCGGAGAGTCTTCTCTAGCACTGGAGAATGAGTAGGGGTTGGAGGGTGAGAGCTCACTCTCCACATGGTAGCTTTTCCTCTTCTCCAAGGACGTACTCTCGTTGAGTGTACGAGAGGATACAGTGTCATCAAGGGCACGTCCAGTGTCACCATTGCTTAGACCTTTCCCTGGCACTAAGGGCTAAACTTTCACAGAGGGTGATGAGGCGATCAGCCCTTCACACAGTGGGAGGGAACCGAATGATGACAAGGAAGATGACATGGCTCCCCACGCTACCACTGCCGAGCATAGACTGAACCGCGCAACCGCAGGGTACTGGGGGTCCTACCTACCTGGTAGGTATCATAGAAAATGGTCCCCCACTCAAACGGCAGCGGGAAGATGAGTGCGGTATATCGTCAACTGGCGACGCTCCGCGCCCTGAATCCTGATGTTCATCCACGTCAGCTGGCAGTTAAGGGTTAATGATTTCACCGTTTTTGTCTATCAACGATATAATTTGTTGGTTTCCTAATGCCACTTTACTTCAGACCTGTTTCAGAGTTTTTCCTTTTTGTGATGATTTCCTTGCTGTGATCCATGTTTCTCTTTCTTTTTTCTTCTCTTTGTCTCTTGTTGATAAGCTTATTTTGATTCCACTCACTCTATTTCATCTTTCTTTGTTTTTACTTTCATTTCCTTTTATTTTCTCATGAGCTTGAATGTTTTTTCCAAATACTTCTTGACTATGGTTGTATTAGGTTTCCCTACTACCTCTGCCGATTCTCTTATCACTCTTGTTAGTCTGTCATTCAGCTCACCAGTGTCACATTCAGCATTACTTAGAGCCTGAAATCTGTTCGTTATTTCAAATTGAAAGGTTGCCTTGTTTTCGTTTACTTTTATTGGGCATATTTTTTATTTTTAATCATCTTTCTTTCACTTCTGAAACTGATTCTGGCTGTGGATCCCACCATTCTATGGTCACTTACTATATTTACTTTGTTGATACCTGTGACATTTGTGATCATGTTATTACTATCTTTTTTTTTTTTTTTTTTTTTTTTTTTATGTGTCCGACTCTGGGCATAGGCTTCACAGCCTGCTATCAAGGCCCAGTCGTCCTCCTACAATCTACATGTCACCACTTCGGCGCTTAACACCCACCGTCCATATTGAATACATGCTAGGGCTGTCTCATACAGGACTGGTGTATTGGTATTAGCGGGGTCATTTTTACGACATGTCGGCGGGTCTTCTGGTAGATCAGTAAAGCCTGATTTAATGAAATTCAAATCCTTAAACTGTTCCCTGCAACAGCGAGGATTCGAACCTGGGTCCCACGGGACCGCAAGCCAACTCTCTACCGATCGAGCTACCGCCTCCGCTATAATGAAACAGATTTCATTCTTTGTTTCTCCATTTGGACTTCTCCAGGTCCACTTTCTCCCTGTTCATTTGTGAATGAATGTGTTCATTATTCTCATGTTATACATTCCCGCAAAATTAAGCAGCATTTCTCCTCCATTCCTTTTTCCAACTCCAAATTTTCCCATACATGCTTCTCCATTTTTTGGTTTCCCAACTTTTGCACTGAAGCCTCCCATGAGTATACAGTAAGCCCCTAAGTTTCACATCCAACTGGTACTAGGAGGTTGGTGAGAAACCTGAATTTTGTGAACCGAAGTGTTAATTCAATGGTAAAAAATCTAACTGATTCTAGAGCCCCTCCCAAAGTCACTCTTTTCCTCTTTTAGATATAATTCTCATAAAACAAGATACCAGAATAATTGACTACCATATGAATATGATAAAAATGTAAGGAACCATTAAAGAAATGGATCACCAGCCTGAAAAAAGACCTCTACCGAATACTTGTTCTTCTTCACACCGACTCTACACTCACGACGTTCTTTACTCTTCTTGCCTCCATTCTTTTAACTTCCCAGTATAACAACATCACCACTATTACCTGGTTCTCCAATGAATGAAGAGGAAGGCATAATACAGTACAGGTCGAGTACAAGAGAACGAGAACAACAGCTGAACGAAGGGAAAGGCAAAAAAAAAAGTGACTGCAGCTGCGATCACAACCTAAGTAAGCATCACACGCACAGTCTTACAGTTGGAAGGAACTGTGAAAACAACATGGGGGACAACAGCTGACGATTGCCCTGCCCACCAGCGCCCCATATACTGATGTGAAAGGTGAATTCTTGATCGTTAGAAATAAGTTATTGGAAATTTTGGGTTTTTCTGTGAAAGGTAAATTCGCGAACCCAAATCACACGAAACATAAGGGCTCACTGTAGTATATGTGATCTTTTCCTCTTCCATAATCTGGGTGATGTCATCATAGAATGTTTCTACTTCTTCATCTGATCTCTGAGAATTTGGTGCATATACTTGTATTACTTTCAGGGTGCATTTTTTGCACAGTCTAATTACAACCCATGCTGCTCTGTCAAATACACTGCTGCAAATAATAATGTTGTCTGCAAGATTTCTGCTAAACAGTAATCCAACACCACTAACTTTCATTCTGCCTTCCTTTTTAGTGAAATAGGTGGTTTCTGTCTTCGAGCTGAATTACTTTTTATTCTTTTCTGTGGATCTCACTCGAACCTACAATATCATAAATAATGTTTTCCAATTCAGTCATTAAGTTATCAAGTTTGTAAACTTTTGCAAGGCTTCTTACACTAAGTGTAGATCATGGATTTCAGTGTTTTTAATATCCCAGCCTCTGCTCTGCTGACACAGTGCCTACTCACTTTCGGTGGCACACTGCCCGTAAGCATAGGAGGCAGTGCGGTTGGACCTTCAGTAGACGACAATGCAACAGGCACGCGAGTCAAATCATATGCAACAGAACTCATGTTTGGTTGGGAGGATTGTTGCAAATAATCTTACCTCCCTGCCACATAGTTTCTGATGAGATGTAATTTTTGAGCCACCTTATTCAGTATATCTATATATCTTTATATACTGCATACTGTACATAGAGAGAGAATTACTTCAGGGATATGGGACTGAATAAAGGGAATGCCAGAGTTTGAGCAGCCTGGGGAGCTACCATTAGGTGACTATGGCTGACACATGCAAGCTTGTTGGAGCCTTGTTAAACAATACGATACTGTATACGTATGACATATACATTCAAAGTAATATCTTAAATATCTGACAGAGAATTGACCAACATCCATCATTATCTGACACACAAAATATCAAGCTGAATTAAAGCAATATCCAACTTTATACAGCATCAACTGCCAGTATGGAGGACAAATGAATTTTTCAAACAGCCTGCCACTTCCTGCAATAAACATGCTACCAACAACGCTCATCAAGACAATACCTAAACTACCCGGTGCCAGGTAAGTGATACCGTGTCAGCCAACGCAGTTCGCCGATATTGCTTGCTTGACTGAAAAGTCACATATCTAATGGCTTTACGTATCTAGTTGTTACTCTTTAGAGGCCATGGCAACCTGAAACTATTTCTGCTTTTTTCTCTTTTTGGTGGAACATCTAGCAGATTCATACAAAAGTATTCATCATACATACATTTCTGTTATCAATCGGTATATTTCACAGCATATAAAATGCATTTTTATTCCCAAAAAATTACATAAGAAAGTCCCCATGTGTTGTGAAAGATGAATATCATGTCATTCTAGAGTTAGCTCTAGTTTTATTTAGAATGGCCACACATACAGTAAACCCTTCACAAGTCGAACTATATGGGGCTCTACCCAGGTTCGAATTACCGAATTTTCCGTCTTCACCCCCCAAAATTGCCAAGACAATACCTATTACTTGTCCTTTTAACACTAAATTAAAGGAGCATATAGCCTATAAATAAATAAGTTATGACAAAAAACAATTTAGTGCATTTCATATACCTTTAACCCCCCTTTCAGTGCCAGGTGTATTTTCAACTTGTTCTTGTTGCCACCAGAGGATTTTATTCAGAGTAGGGAGGATCCGTGGAAGTGCAGGTGGTTGGTACAGCCTTCGTTAACCCATTCAGTATGTAGGTCCAGTCCTGAGTGCCGTAAAATTGGCTGGAGGAAGCGTAAATTAAAGTAGAAATAGACGTCACGGTACTGAGGTGGTTAATTGGTAGAAAATCATTCACATAGGCAGTACAGACCCATCAGCAGCGTGAGCTGGAGTTGGATTTTCACCCCCCCACATTGCAAAATCAATACTTATTACTTGTCTTTTCAACTCTTAAGTAAAGGAGCATATACAGCGTATAAATGAATAAAGAAAGACAACAAAGAAACAATTCAGTGCACTTAATTTACCTTTCGTTAGAGGCAGTACAGATTCATCGGCAGTTTGTTTTGGAGACGGAGGTGGCTGAGTTCACAATTTAATGTAACATTCTAAACAGTATCCAGTATTTATTTCACTGAACATTAAGAACTAAAATGTAACCACTATAATAGACTGCAATGTAACACTTTCAGTAATAACAGTGCTAAACTTTAATCATAATCACTTAACACTAAGTCACAAGCACACTTTTTTTTTTTTTTAGCTTCATTCCCTTACGAGCAGAGATGCCAGAATCACTTCTTTTACGCTTTGAACCTTCCTTGGCAAGGCAGAAGGCAAAAAGAGTGCACTGCTCAGCACTAGATGACAATAAGAATGGCACAACAACCATCTCCAAAGGCGAGCAGCAGACTGGTGCCACGTGTTCGCCTGGCGCCATTTCTTCCCCTACTTCCACATTTCGGCCTACTTACATATGTGGTCTTGGCCTGAGTTCGTCTAACCGAAGATTCCGTCTTCTAAAAGTCTGACTTGCGAAGGGTTTACTGTACAAGTATTTCCAGTACTGTATTTTAAAAACTGACTATCACTGGCAGAATATAAAATAAAAAACTTTAATTAAACCAATCTGTTGACAAATTGTGAAAAATAAGATGCACTTGAATGTTTACTCAGATGATTTAGGAAAAACTTCAAGGACAGCCACAACTCTTGTGTTTACATACCGGCACTGCTGCCACCAGGCACCTGCTGGAGAATATAACTGGAAGTTCTCAATGCATGCATGTATTTTTAGGATGAACAAATGTTTATGTGTGGTCAGTGGGGGTGTCCATCATCCACTCACTCGGTGTAGTGCTACTCTAGAGTGACTCTATAATGAGTGACAAGCCAAATGATTTCTTGTATGACGGGAAATCATTTAATACAGTGGGTGGTAACCTTAGAAGCTGATAGGAGATGATGGCCAGCTCTAAGCGGACCAAGCTTTGTCAACGACCGGAAGTGAGTTTTGGTATGAAATGTCAGTCTTGTATGGTGGTATCAAAAGATAACATCCTACCCAAGAATCATGGCTCTGCATCAATAACCTTTGGATCCTTAGCATTTCACACGAGCCTAGTCATGATTTTACTGATTTTCCACTTAAGTGCACTTGATGACATTTGACTCCTGACGTGGCAGATATAGGTCATGGGTGTACAAAGCACAGTTGTAGCACAGGCATACCCCATGATACGATACCCCTACATGTGACATATACCCCAGATTAGCAATGGGGTTAGAAATGCCACACTACTCTGCCTAATGATGGCCAAACCCCAGTTTAATGATGGGTTTTAATTTTATTTTAACTGATTTTGATGATATTTTAGACATAAATTTTGTGTTTAGGTTGATTTATAAACTTTTTTAGACTTGATTAATGTGTTTCAGTCATGGGTGGGGTGAACAATGTCCTTTTGGGGCACAGTTTACTATCAGTAAGTTTGATTTTTTCCAGACTTATATTTGATGATATTTAGATTTTATTTTTGGGTTTAGGTGAGTTATAAACTGTTTATAGGTTTAGTTTAGCTTGTTTTAAAGAAATTTGGGGGTTTAGGTTAGTGAGAAACTTGTTTTTGGACTCATTTGGGTGAGTTTAGGACTTGGTTTGAGGGGGGAAACCCAAGGCTCAAAATGCATCCCTCTACATGTTAAATCTACCCTGAGTTACAATATCCAGCCTAGTGATGGGTTTTTATTTAACCAACTGCATCATTAAACTGGGGTATGCCTGTACTCATTAATGTTTCACACTTTCTGCACTTGATGACCTTTGAACCCCAACCTGGCAGAGATAGTTCACAGATGTATGAAGCACACTTGTAGTACTCATTAGTGTCTATGAGCACGCAAAGTTTCATTTGCTTCCATCCTTGCACTGTGGAGCTACAGGACTTGAAATTCACAGAATGGCCCACCTGAGGTACAAGTTATAGGTGGTGCTGCCAGCAACCAGAAGTGAGTTTCGACACTAAATGTCATTTCTATATGTAGGTACTCCAGTGCAATATTCCAGCCAAGAATGAGGATCCTGGCTTAATAATCTTCGGAGCCTTACCATTTCATGCAAGCTTTTCATATTTTCTGCACTTGATGACCTTTTACCCCTGACCTGGCAGATACAGGTCATGGATGTATGAAGCACATTTGTAGTACTCATTATCATCTATAAGCATGTAAAGTTTCATTTGATTCCACCCACCCACTATGGAGCTAGGGAACTTGAAATTCACAGAATGACCAACCAGAGGTACAACTTCTAGGTGGCACTGCCAGCAACTGGAGTGAATTTCGACACTAAATGTCATTTTTGTATGGAGGTGCTCCAGTGAAACAACCATCCAAGAATCATGACCCTGGCTTCATAAACTTCGGAGCATTAGCATTTTGCACGAGCAGTCGTCATTTTAGATTTTTTCAATGTTTCGCATTTGATAACCTTTGGCCCCTGACCTCGCCAATGTAGCACTAGTCAATGTCTATAAGCATGCAAAGTTTCATTCAATTCCATTGAGCTGCTGGGGAACTAGGGGGGCATTTTTAAAAACTGGTACTGGTTGGGGGGGGATGCTGAGAACAATCTTCGCAGGGTTGCCACTCAAAAACTAGAGGAGAGGAAAATGGATGGCACAGTTCCAACTGGGAATGACTCAAAATTAGGCCTAATGAAGTCAGAACTTTCTACGCTCACTAGTAATGCTTCAACAGCTCAAAACATGAAGAGTATTTAAAAAAAAAAAAATGGCCATTGCTAGGCAAAGAGTAGATGCCTAGCAACCAAAACCTTGCAGACACAACTAGGTCATAGGCTGGTCATTGTGCTAAGTTTTACTAGAATCAGTTAATTTGAAGTGCAGAAATGCCTGCCACAATTAAACAAGGAAGTAAGACTAAAAGAAAGAAACAAGCAAGAAAATGCGACTAACAAAAAGGGCAGCATGACCTGGCCAACAACCAACCAATATATGTTTCCTAAGTGTCAACAAGTGGGTTGGCAGTGGGTTAGTGTCCCTCCCTGGAACACAACTAAAAAAAACAAACAAAATACCTCAGAACAGGACTGACTAGCAAGTGATGACCAAGGACCATTCAAAGGACATGGTGCAGATTTCAACATGGACTGTGTGGGGTGCAAATGATGAGGTGAAAGATGGAGAGACAGTCCAGGTGCTTGAGAATGCAAAAGCTGACATATGTGGAGTGAGACAAAGTGTTTGTGTTAGAAAGTGAGGGAGTGGGAGTATGGACTGGGTATACAGTAATTCCTCGATTATCTGATGTAACAGAGCCAAAGGCATGTCCAGGTAATGGCTCTGTCCGGATAATGGATTTCTCCCTTGGACCCCTTCTGTACATAACCTAACTTTGAAAGCCTGTGTAAAAGGCCACTACAGTACAACGTACAACACTTGTTCCTGTTGTTTAACACTACCCTACCTGGTCAAGCAGACCTATAAACCACAGCCAAGCAATCACCACTGGGGAAACTACCCATCCAGACAGGGTGCGCCACTGGGCGACTCCTACTTGGACGGGTGGAAATTTTCATTCAACCATAATTTCCACCCGGACACGAGCATTTTGTCTGGATTTTATGAAAAAATGTACGAACAGTGGTTTCAAACAGCCAGATCACAGTGTCCAGGTAATGGACTGTGTGGGTGATGGCCAACTTGATAATCGAGATTACTGCATATGCGGAAGTAGTTGAGAATGAGAAGGCAAAAGAGGGCGTATGTATTGTTGTGTGCAAGAGATGGAAGAGGAGTATAAAAGAGTATGGATCAGCTGGTTCAAGGACTGTGCGGGTAAGACTCTATTCATCCATCCATCATCCAATCCTATGTTGCCCCATGAGGAGCGCAGAAGCCCCAGCCTAGGCAAGTTGGTCCTGACATTTAAGATGAGAGTGACCAGCCTCATTCATCCCTAAGTGGCATTACGTGAGCAATAACCCCAACCTCCCCTTGGATATAAACCTTCTTCGGCTCAATCCGACTGGAGTGTCGCAATTACCCACTAAACCACCAGGTGCCATAATTTGGTTATATGGTTACCACCCAGCATAGGAAATGGTTTCCTAGTGTACAGGAAACCAATCAGCTTCTCACTCAGTGTAGAGTCACCCATAGGCAGAAGGAACAGGAAAGAATGAAGGAAAGAAGGATAAAAATGGAGTGCAAAGTCACCCGTAGGCAGCACAAGGAAAGAATGAAGTAAAGAAAGACAGAAGAGGAAGGAAGGAAAGGAGGGAGGAGAGGAAAGGGCAGACACCCGAAAGCAGCACTACATCGAGTAGTAGGAATACAAGTGTAGGTGATTGTGTGTGTATATGCACCAAAGGACAACCATGTGAGCAGGGTGAAAGAGTTCTGGACAAATGTGGATGCATGCATGGAAAAGTTTGAGAGGAGTGAGGGAGAGTTTTTGATTGGAGATATGAATCGAAAAGTAGGGAATATGAAAATGGATGGAGAATTTGGTGAGTGGGGTGTGCCTGCAGAAGTGGATGAGAATGGTAGTGCTCTAGTAGACATCTGTGCAGGGAGGGGGTTGGTAATAGCCAATACCCTCTTTAAGCACAAAATGATCCACAGGTATACATGGCAATTGATGAGAAGGGTGGGGTGAACTGAATGAATGGACAACCTTGATCAATTAGGTGTGGGTGGATGAGTGAATGAGAAGGAATGCAAGAGTATACAGAGGTTAAGGGAGTGGACTTTCTGACCACCACTTGGTGGTGGTGTAAGACAAGATACAAATGTGATGGATAAATATAAGGAGAGAAAGGCAGGAGGAAGTAGTGCAAACAATGAGGGTAGAAAGGTTGCAAGAGAATGAAAAAGGCCAAAATATAAGTGGTAGACCAATTGGGTAGATACAGTTTGGACCAGATGGAGGAGGTGAAAGGTGAGTACAAGTTAATCACAGAAGAACTTTCTGAAGCATGAGAGGTGGTGTGTGGGGTGAAGAGAAGACAAAAGGGGTGCAAGGAACAGCTTGGTGGAATGAAAACATGAGACAAGCTGTGGTACAAAAGAAGAAAGCATATAGTGAGTGGATAGGAAGTAGAGGCATGAAGGAAGCTGGGAGATGGAACAGAGAATTATATGAAGAAGACAAAGAGAGAGGTGAAAAGATTAGTAAGAGAGAGTAAGAAGAGAGTGGATGAGGAATTTGGAAGGAATTTCAGAGTAAAGTGGAGGGAATGTAGGAAAATGTTCTGGAAGGAGGCAGAAGAGTAGTAGTAGTTGTTCCCTAGGCAGTCTGGCCGAACAGCCCCAGAGTTCCTAAGGAAGGCCATGGCCAAGACCGGGCTTTCCCAGAGAGCTCTCAAGGAGTGTATGATGTGTTGCTGGTGTAGGTGATTATGTGCAATGCAGTCTTCCATAATGTGCTTAATAGTATGGGGTGCTGTGTTACATCCTGGACAGGCATCAGCAATGGAGTCACCCAGCCTCTTCTGATAACTCAATAGGGCTGAATGATGCCCATATCTCAGCCTGGCCAGGTGAACCCTGGAACCCTGTCCTCACATGGGAGATAGGATTCAGAAGGGTGGATATCAGGAGGCCATGCATGAAGCTGTGTGTTGTGTGTAAGTGACTGAATGGAGTGGTGAGTGATTTGAGTAAGGATATGCTTCTGGAAGTTGGTCTGAAGTGGGACAGGGAGGATAGATGAGATAGTATTTGTATATAATATCATGTGCTGGGTGTTGTTTTGATGTTCCTTCGTGAACGTGGATGTGCTGCCATGTAGTGTAGTGGATGTTGTGGGTTTGTGGAGGCTGCAGCAAGAATTTGGGTGCCTCTCATGTCTAGATGATCCTTGACTTTGAGGACTTTGCTTTCTTGATGTAGATGGTCTGTGGGTGTAGTAGCTGTGCAGCCAGTGATTATATTTAGGGCATTGTTCTGTATGGTCTGCAGAGTGTTGTAGTGTGTTTTAGTGAGGTTAAGAGCCCAAGCAGGGCTTGCATAATTCATCACTGAATGTATATATTGTTTGTATACTGCGAAGGTGGTTTCTTTGTTGTATGGGTGGTTTCCAAATGTTGTATG
>JAGKTI010004942.1:0-20117 GCA_018397915.1 Birgus latro
AAAAAATTAAAAGAAAAGAAAAAGGATTAGTTTCAAATATAAAGTCAATTTTAACCTATTTTCAGTCCGTCTTATTTGTGGCTATGGATTTGAAATCAGTAGACGAAGCCGTATATTTCCTGATATTTTTTTTTTTTTTTTAGTCATCATCACCAGCCATTATCCCAGCCTCTTTTCCAGCCTAGGAATGGAGTATGGTAATTTTTTTTTCTTACACTTGATATATGTATCAGAGTTAGCACCATTATTAAATTTGATAGGTTACTCAATTCTGCCTCTACAATATTTAATTTTCAGGCAATTACGAGAGTTTGTGAAAAGTGGAGGTCCAGAACCGTAGAGTTGTTGCAATTCTAGAAACAAAGGAAAACGGCTTCGGAGGAGTAACTATTGGAAAACAATGGCTTACCCGGGACAGGTAGAGAAAAGAGAATGGTTGGTGGAGGTGGGGGAGGAAGGAAGGGACGACGGAGGAGGAGGATGGAGGAAGAAGAAACGATGAGGGAAGTGGGGAAAAATAGAGAAAGTGAGATGAGAAATCAGCAGGTGGAGGTGAGATAGGAAGGAAGGGACAGTGGAAGATGATGGGGGAAAAGGAAAGGAAGAGGAAGGGGAGAGGAATGTAGAGGAAAGAAAGGACGATGGAGTGGAGAGGGGAGGGCAGCTGTTGGAGAAGATAGTGGGATAAGGAGGAACCTGTAAGTGGAGGGGAGGAGGGCGAAGAAAGGCCAATGAGGGAGGAGAGGAAAGAAAGGAAGTGAGGATGGAAAAAAAGATGGATAGGAAGCAGGCCACTGGGGAAGGAACGACGGGGAAGGGGGAAGCAGGAGAAGAAGAGGGTGGGTATGAACGGGGGGAGGGGTGTCGATGGGGAAGGTGGAGGGGGGTAAGGGGAAATGGGGTCGATGGGGGTAAGAAGGAGTCACTCGAGAAGAGGGGAGGTTGGCAGCTGAAGAAACAAAAAAAAAATCTTAAAGATGGTATAAGTAATGGGTCATCATCATCATCATCATCATTATCATCATCATCATCATCATCATCATCTTTTCTCACATGCAAGAGGGAGTGAGGTAGGGGACAGAGAGCCAGGAAAAGGAAAAAGAATGTGATAGTGAGAGAATTAATCATCACCTTGCTCAATGAAATGGGCCACACACCCATTCATCCACCATTCAAGCCCCCGGAATCCTGGCTCCACTTGATAGATACATTTTCCCACACGTTTATGATAGATTTTTTTTTCTTGAGTGGAGGGTAAGCTAGTCTTCATTCATACCATCACTACAGGTACTCTTTTTACTCTCACCTGGCCTAAAACTGTCATCTCTCCATCTTACAGTACAAAGTAGGAACACGAGATTGACAATGGAGTTTTATGCTAGTCAGGAAGAAGTGCTATGGAGAGTATGTACAGCCACATCATTATCTATTTCTGCCACTGAGCTACGTGAAATAAGCTACAAAAGAAAAATAATCTGGGTCAGATTAGAGCAAAAGAACTACAGTAGCAAGAATGTTGCATAAAAAAGGAGCAGTCGAATATTGCAACACCTGCGCCATGTAATTGATTTAAGATTGGACATTTGACTCTGCCCTCTGAACCCTGACCCTCGACCGATTGTTCTCAAAATCGATACACTTCATCCTTGCCTAACCCTCAACCCTTCCATCAGGTTTGGTCCGAATCCTACCAGAACTATTTGAGAGAGAGAGAGAGAGAGAGAGAGAGAGAGAGAGAGAGAGAGAGAGCTCTATCCTACTTAACCCTCTCGTCCCATTAACCCCGTTTCATGGTCTCAGCTGTTGTCCTTCACTACCATTTTTTTTAAGTTTATTTTTGCTCTCTCCATTTTTTGAGGGAGTGGAAGCTTATACTAGAGAGGTTATACAGGGTGAGTCAGGAGTTTGGAATCACATGGGAAATATATAATGAGGATAACATTGAGAATTATCCTGTGATTTGCCCTTTCCCCTATATGTGTCCAGACTTTTGGCTTACCCTGTAGTTTGTTTTAGCGAAGGGTTAGACACAGACCTTATTGATTTTTGTTTATTCTCGCTATCACAAGAACACTTAAATTAGAAAAAGACCTCGCACAGGTCAATATAACTCAGCCTCGTATCATTCGTGCAAATAAATCAAGTTCTTCACCTTCCGTACGCAATTCACCCACACAACTGCCTTTGCCGTGGATGGTTTTCTTTACCTTCCATTCTATATACCGCTTGAATCCTCCACGATGTTTGGCCGCCTACTCTTACTTCTTTGCCAGGCCTGTAAAATAAACCACACACATCCTCCTCGCTCTCTGAAGCCACCATGCGTCGCATCCTTATACCCTCAGGATGTGACCTATTCTCACTGGCATAGGAGAGTTCGTAGTACCTCTTCATTTTTTTTTATGACATCCTGATATTCACTTGTTAGTGTCGACATATTTTTTTCATCAGTAACATACAAGTGTTCTAAAGTGTACTGTATAAAATGAATCGGTGTGAACGATCTATCTTCTATCATCTAACGCCACATCCTGTAGGGGGTGAGGAAGAAGGGTGACGAAATCTAAGCATACGAGAATTGGCCCCTCAATCTCTACTTTGCCATTGACGTTTCCTTATACCTCAACAGGCAGATACCTCTCTGATTCCTACTTTTCCTCATGTCACTCTTTTTTTCCTTATTCAGTACATGGGCGCTATAATGCCGTCCTCCCAACCCTTTTGCATCCCTCCATATTTTCACTATCCCACATAACGACCAGGATTATTCTGTTACTACGTCGTTTCTTCGTAACTTCTCTCTGCAAGCGTCATTATCCCTGGTGCCTTTCCGATCTTGAATTTCTTAGCTGCCAGGAATTCTTACTCTCTGCTGACCTTTAACCAGTCGACTCCTCCCTTTGATCCCGTTATTTCCAAATCTGATATCACATAATTTCTCTCAGTCATCACATTAAGTTCACTGAAAGTTCTATTCTTCAAAGACTTAATGCTTTAAGGAACACTACAGCGAAAGAAAGAGGATGTCTGCTATAGGTTGGCTGGCAAGCACAAGGTAGTCATTATCGAAGGGTATGACGATTCTGCGAGAATTGGAAAAAAAAAAAAAAAAAAGGACAACAAAGAAGGATCCCCCTAAACACAAATCCTTCATTCCACAACCCTCCCTAACCATTTTCATTTTATTCTAGAACAATTTCATAATGACCCTCCACTATACTCTATTTTTTTTCCAGCTGATGATCCACTTTTGTGATTGTGGGACCTGCTCACTCCTGCTGCGTGATTGGTTGGTTTCAATTTCATACCTGAAGTATCATATTTACAAAAAACAATTGTACCTTATATTCCAAATCTCGTAAATGCTGTTTTGCATTGTCATTGTACTATACAAACAGACATGAAACGAGTATGTATCTGTGCTTCACCCAAACGGACTATGAATTTGAGGAAGTTGAATTTGAATTTAAATATTTATTGTTGTAAAAGGTACAGAGTTGTTGCATCTCAAATAAATAAATACATATACTTATAGATATATATATATATACTCACGGATAATATGGACGAAGGTATCGAAGCAATGAAGTAGGTGTGATGCATAATAAAGTCCTGAGAGAAGAGACAAGTTTTTCCCTCTTGGCCGTCTCTCGTGTCCTCCCCCCTCCTCTGGAGCGACTGTTCCATTCGCCTTCCCACTTCCACCACTTTACCACTGACAAAACCGCAAATTTTCTTAGAATGGTACTATTGTCTAATGTAACAAGTGCCTACGTATTAAGATACCTTTTTTTGCACTTACCCAGACAAATGAGTTTATTTATTTAAAAAATATAGGGAGATGCAACAACTCTGTACCTTTTACAACAATAAATATTTCAATTCAGATTCAACTTCCTCAAATTCATAGTCCGTTTGGGTGAAGCATAGATACATACTCGTTTCATGTCTGTTTGTACAGTACAGTGACAATGCAAAACAGCATTTATGAAATTTGGAATATAAGGTACAATTGTTTTTTTGTAAATATGATACTTCAGGTATGAAACTGAAACCAACCAATCACGCGGCGGGAACGCGCAGGTGTCACATTCACGAAAGTGGATCATCAGTTGGAAAAAAAAATATAGCTACTTTGTTACTTCCTAAACTCCTCATCCAGTCTCTCAACTGTCCTTTATCCTACTTGACTTCCTCCTCGTTCTGCTCTCCATCCTCTCTTTTTATGCATCTTTCATTTTGTTTCCACTGCTTCTCTCTCCTAATTCCCCTAGACTGTTCCCTTAATTACATTTCTTCTCTTTCCAACACCACATACCTCTTCAGGTAATCAAAATTCACAACATATCACTTTCATAATCTTTTCACTACGCCCTTTTCTGTAACTCGTTCACTGAAAGAGATTTACCTTGAGCTGAATAAAATCGCCTGCAGGCACTAGGAATAAGGCAAAAAAGGCAGAAATTGAGAGGAAGGAAAAATGACCACGGAATAGAGCAAAAGAGATCAATAGAATGGAAGTAAAGGTAACAATTAGCACTGTAAAACTTATGTAGGAAGGAGCACCACGGTGGGTTTATGGGATACCTCTTTGGGGAAGACCTTGTCGATTTGCACTGAGAAGACAGAAGGTGCCTGAGAACTGGAAGAAAGATGCAACAGTACCCTCTGTATGAAATACCACGATACAAAGTTCACTTGCATGAAATACGGTGAACAAAGTTATGGTTTAGTGCTAAGACTCAGATAGACAGACCTACCTGACTTTGGGAAGGGATGAGGATGTGTTAACCAGGTATTTATAGTCTTTTACACAGGCGATTTGGAACCGGAAGTTGTTGACCAAGCACGAGATGGAGAGAAACTGGGGAAGGATGGTGTTGTTGGATTTACCGCGAGGGAGCAGAAATTCTATTGGCGCATTAGGGTTCCTTAAATGAATAATACCATATTAAATAAAGATATAAAGATAAGTCTCACATGTCAGTAATTCGTCTGTCAATAGCACTTTTATATACAAATTAACTCGAAACAAAAGTAATTTCAACAATTTTAGTTTAGGTGTCCTTTTAGAAAAACAGGTTTTCTACGATGTGCAGCGCTTTAATCAACAGATGGCAGTACTCACTCCAGTATTTGTTGTGGTGTTGATGTCATCGAGCTTGGAGAAGAATAGAAGACAGTCAACCTGTAAGACGTGTCCATAGGTTCCTTGAACATGTCTGACACCCGCCGAGAGCCAACACATTATGAGAATGTACACAGGAGAGCAGGACACGTCATGGTGGCTTTTGATGGCCGCCTCTATGTATGGGGTGGATGTATGGTGAGTGTGTGTGGGTTTTTATTTTTTCTTTTTTTTTTTTTTTACCAGGAATTAGCTGTCTATTTTTCCACATATAAGCGTTGTGATTTAGACTATATTGGGTAAGAATATATTCCTTTGATTTAGTTGCTGTGATTTCCTTGATGATCAATGCTCAACCCCATGTCATTTAATTTTATTAGTGCTGTGTAGCTTTGCCTTGGATTTTTTTTTTCCCCGATAAACCAAAAGTTTATATTAAGCAGCAGAAATACCTTATTGATTCAGTTCCTCTTTTCCTTTGTTGTTTTCTGTTTTTGTAATTTTTGTGGTTGTAAATGATTGTTTACTGCTGATTTTCTGTTCATATTTATATTATTGTCCATTCCAATTCACTTGTGTTTGTTTCTCAAGCATAATGGTGGACTTTCTGAAGACTGCTCAAATCAACCAAAATTTATTATTAGTGCTGTACCAGCCCCACCTGATATTCGTAACATAGCCTTGCCTAACCTAGAATAACACCTAACAAAACTGTATCCTAACCTAATAAAAAAAGAATAAATAACATCTTAACCCAATCTGACCAAACCTAACCAGTGGTAACTTAGCCAAACATGCCAATATGGAAGATCAAATGACTTTCAGTACTGTACCTTACAATTGTGTAGCCATTGGTAAGTGTTTGCTGTTATGCCCAAAAAACAATACACATTAGGAAAACAAAACACTGGTGGATAAAAACAAAAAGAAAACAAAATCATCTTGAAGTACTCATTTATCGCCTTAAAAATAATCAGAAAAATATGGAAGACAAACTGACAGTAAGAAGTCACTTAGTAAGGTCTTTCTGCTGCCTAAACTGAAACATACATTTACCTTTTCCTTTACAGCGCAAGTATTTTAGATTTTGATCATCATTGTTAGGTGAGTAACCATAATACACAAAATATATGCCCATAATAAACAAAATGCATGTAAATTACATTTTTATTTATTTATTTTATTTTTTTGACAGGTATGGTACTTAATATTGTTTCCAGTAGCTATATTTGAAATACACTGAAACTTGTGCTGAGTACTAAAGTTTCATTACAGAGTTACCATAACATTCTGGGCTTGAGATTCTGGCAGTTTTCTACAGCTTCTTTTAGTTGCCTTATCATGACACTGCTGTATGGGAAATTTGAAGGCAGTAATGTACCAGGTGTTCATTCGTTACTGTATGCTAAGTTTATGTAGTAAGGTGAATAATTAATTTCTTTTCATTCGGAGAGATTGTATAATGGGATATATCGTTAATTTATTTATGTTTGCATACAAAATTATTTTCCTTTTTGTACATACCCTTCCAACCTAACTCAATACAGTACAGTACTATACTGTGATGTCTTATCTCTCCACCAATAGAACTATGGTACATTAAATCATAGAGACATATTCAGAATGTCCATCATTTTTAGTTTTAGTAAGGATGTATACAAATATAATTTTACATTTCAGGAGCATCCCCATTCTGAACCATACACTCTGATGACTCCAGGCAAAACCGAATACCACAGTGCCATAGATGTGTGGGTGTACGACCCACTGCTTGACACATGGTATGTTCTTGCAGCAACTATTAACTTTTGCATTTTAATAAATTCCAAAATAATCGTATCTTTTGTAATAAATTCCATAATAGTCTTAGCTTTATTCATTGTGCAACTGTGTGTGTGTGTGTGTGTGTGTGTGTGTGTGTGTGTGTGTGTGTGAGAGAGAGAGAGAGAGGGTCAGGCAGACAGATGCAGAGAGGGAGATAATTGGTATTTGTCTGAGTTGCTAGTGTAGGACTACATACCTTGATTAGTTAGTTATAGGAAGTAATTTCAAAGAAAACAGTAAGTATTTGAAAGTAGGTATGAGCAAAATATACTGGTAGGAAAGAGCTAGTCTTTTTTCTTCAACAATTTGGACCACACAGAGAAATAATGAACCTCAGTAATTTGCTGATTCCTTCCCACCCATTGTATCCTCATGTTTGTATCTTCTTCCTGATCGTAAAATGTAAGATCACACTTGTTATTACATGAGATAGTATTACTTCCTTTAAGTGTGTGTCTGTGGAAATTCCCTGTACATCACTTATAGCATTCTCTGTTTCATTGTCTTTATGGACAATATTTGTGTTTTGTGTCAGGCAGTGTCTTTTTTTTTTTTTTTTTTTTGCCACTATTGTGTTTTGCCATTTCTACTGTATTTGTGTTTTTTCTGCAAATAGCAATACTGTAAATAGGCATGCCATGTATCTAAGGTTGGTTTTTACAAGAAGATGCCTTTCTTAAACTTCAGTAAAATCATCTAGTAGCAACAAGAGTAAACCTAAATGGGTGCCACATGAAGTGTTGGGGTTGAAGGAAATGGCATAACATTAATAAGTTTTACCATAAAGCCCTATAAGTATTGTCCCACAGAATACTGTACAATACACCAAATTCTGTTGTTTATTCCACCAAGGACCCAAAAATTCAGCCGGGGTGACATCCCACAGAAGCTTTCTGGCTCATGTGCTGCTGTCCACGACCAACATATGTATCTCTTTGGAGGTCAGTTCTGAGAGATTTCTTTCACATTGTCTCTTACAATGAGTCCTCTCTTTCTCTCTCACTTTTTGAACACTTTCTTGCCATCAAGTTCACAACAAATTCTTGAAAATCATCCATTAACCCTTCACTGTTACTAATAAGCTGATTTGCCATTTTCTCCCAGTTTAAAGGACCAGTTGTGTTGTGATATTATCGAACACATCCCTGACATATAGCAAGGATACAGTACGATTCAGCTTAGGGGAAACCTGTTATAGTGGATGTGTAAATAAGGGCTATATCTGACCTCACCAGTTTGAAGTCTCTCCAAAGGTAAGTAAAACTCTGTGTTGGGAGTGTAGTTAAAATTTGAAAATGATGTCTAATGGCTGAAGGATGTCATAGGTAAGAGATTACAGTATACAGTACGTTATGTTTCCGCCATTTTTACCATGCCACCTTACTTATAAACTTGATGAGATTTTTTTTTCTTCTTCTTCTTTCTTTTTTTTTAATGTAATGGCTAGACACAGGTGTGAAAAAGCTATGTTCTCTGCAGGGTGGACAATCATCTCATCGGATGACATGGAAAACAATTTGAATTATTTGTGGCGTCTACATTTACCTACACTAACATGGGAGCTCCTCGCACCTGAAGGAATTCATCCGTACCCTTGTGACAAAGCAGCATGTTGGGTTCACAAAAACAGGTGCTGTATATTGTAGGTGCTTCTGTATTGACCAGTTTCATCTTGTTTTGTTGTAAAATGGTTTATACATCCTTGTATGTGTAGTAGGTTTCTACTCACTTATATGTGTATGATATACAGTACATACAATGTGAGGATGTAAGAAGTATAAGTTTTATTGCTTTCCTTTAAGTTTTCTCGAGTAAGGTAACATACCCTCAGGTCCCCATGCTTCACAAGAGGTAGCTACCAGTGGGGCTGACTTTTTAAAATAAAATTCTGACTGAAAGTATTTTTCTTTGTTCCTATTTTCAGATTTTATGTCTTCGGAGGTTTTGGCCCCAGCAGAAGCTTGAGTCAGATGCAGGATGCTTTGTTCAACTTTGTACGAGACAATTACTACTTCAGCGGCTGGATAGATCAGTTGGTATATTATGACATAGGTAAAGTATCAGTGATTTTTGGATCCCACCCGCCTCTAGTATATTCAGTAAATATAAGTGTTGCTGCTCTCTCTTGCTTTTATCTTCTTTACATTCTGAAACAAAGAATTCTGATGAACAGTACTGTATACTAAATCCTGCCTCAGTCTGTTTTCTGCTGAGTTTTTAATTACTCTCACATAACAGACAGTGAAACATATAGTGAAGCATTGCTCATAACTTTTCCAGTCCTGTGGATTACTTATTAACTCTACAGCCGTGGCTCAGTGGGTTAGAGCGCTCCACTCTGGCCGTAGGGTCGGAGGATCGAATCCACCCAAGGGTCATTGGTAGACATCGGGAAGGGCATCCGGTCATAAAATGCTACACTCTCCAATCCAAAAAGGCCGACGCATGCAAGCATGTTGCAGCCTTCAAAAAAAGAAAATGAAACGAACATTAGAATTTGGAGTAGAATATACGGTAGAATGCATGTACAATTTTTAGAATCCCTACAGTTTTTATTGTAGATTCATATGCTGCTATGGAAGGATTTAAGCCAGATTTTTGTTTTACATGATGGACATTTTTTGTGTGTACAGTATTTATGTAACTAATACCATACTACCTCCCACTGACACTCTTACAGAGGTTGGTTGGTTGCAGCAGTCTCTTAGTCTGCTTTATTGGTGTGCATCTGTCTCATATCAGCCAGTTAACTTATGCTTACTCTTTTACATATAAATTACTCATTTCACTTCCATGTTGATACATGTGACTTACCTATGCAGTATTATTGCACCCATTGAATTCAATTATGTATTTTTATATTTTTAAAATGAGTTCTGACTTAGGTATGATTATCAGTTTTCCAGTGCAGAGATGTGGAGATGTATATATACTATGTAGATAGTTAATTACAGTATATTATATGGTGCACATTTTAACTTTTTTTTTTTTTTTAAGCAAATGATGGCACCTGGTTGTTTAGTGGGTAATTAAGATGTTCCAGTCAGATTGAGCCTGGGCAGGTTTATATCCAAAGTATGGTTGGGGATTATTGCTCACATAATGTTACTCAGGGATGAGTGAGGCTGTTCACTCATCGTAAATATCAGCACCTACTTGCCTAGCCCCGGGCTCCTTTGCTCCTCTTGGGGCAACACAGGATTGGATTGTGAATGAATGAAAAAGATTTTTTTCTCTCTCTCTTTTTCTTTTTTAAGCTGTATACAGCAGAGCACTGCATATTCGTATGTCCCATAATTACCATATACAGTATTCTTTGTTTTCTTTTTATTTTATCTTGCCCTTTTTTATATACCGGTATGAATAATAAATATTATTCTTTTAAGAGAAAGGGCAGGGGACAACTTTTGCTTTTGCACCCAGTTGCATCACATCAGGGTGGGGATGTGTGCACATGCCTATATGTAGGTATGTTCTCTCCATTACCCTCGTGTCTCAGCTCAGGTCCCATGTCTCTTTATGTACAGTACTGTATAGATATTTTGTAAGCTAATAATAATGAGTGAATGTGTGGTACACATTACTATTTTGATAATTGTCCATCTTTTGTTACTCTTTCTGTGTTTTGGATCAGACTTACCCAATTTATTAGCAGGAAATGGGATTAGGATGATAATAATGGTGATAAAGGTATTGCATTTTAGATAATTTTGAGCTCACATTAGCTATATTTTCATCATCCTTCATGTTCACCATCATCATCACCAGTATCATTATTAGTTTATTACTGTACCATCATCATATGCATCACCGCCACCATCATTATTGCCATCATCACCATCATTGTAACGACTTTTTTCAGATACCAATAAGTGGGTGTGGCCAGTTACATCAGGCCCCAAGCCATCTCCTCGAGCCGCCCATGCTGCCGATGTCGCAGGAGATAGAGTGTTTATATTTGGAGGACGCTTCAGGGATGTGAGAATGAATGAACTACATTGCTTAGACTTGAACAGTTGGACCTGGAGTGGCAAGTAAGTTACCAGCCTTAGTGAAGTGATCCATCTCTACTTACAAGACATCAATAAAATATTTATTAGAGATTAAGCTGTGCTTCTTAGACCTGAACAGTTGGACCTGTTGCAGCAAGTAATTACGACATATAGTTTTATTCTGCAGATCCTTTTCATTTTATTTCATGGCATTGATGTTAAGTTCTGCTTGAGATTTGTCACAGTAGTTGTTATCTGCATAGTACAGGCAGTCGCCCACATAAATTCCTGGATGTATGCTGGCAGAATGTTGCTTCAGGTAGTGGTAATAGTAGTAGTAGTAGTAGCAGCAGCTGCAGCAGCTATTCCAGGTTCATCAGAATGTAAACTCAGTGGAATGGGGAATAAGGAGGGAATTGAAGGACATTTGTATAACCAGGCAGCAGAGCTGCTTAGTTATATTGATGCAACTGCCTGATGATGTCCCTCACCAGCATCAGTGAAACAGCTGAAAGTTAGATATGCTTTTGAGAGTTAAAAGTTCAATTAGCAGTCACTTCAGACTCAGTGCATTATTTAGTGGAATATTGCCTTTATTTGTTCCATGAATATATGCCATTGAAGTGAATTACATTACCTTTTCAGGAAAATCATTCATCTCTCTTGAGTTATAGAAGCTATCCTATTACTTATTGTAGGCTGATGTTCACATTTATCTCTTGCAGCTTGACAGAAGCAGCACTACAGGAAGTTCCAGAAGGGCGATCATGGCACACATTTAATTTTGTTTCACACAATAAAGCCGTTGTTTATGGAGGCTTCAACACTACTCAGCAAGTACTAAGTAAGTTCTGTATATTATCAAATGCTGTAGCAGTTGATGTTCATAGTTTTTAGGTACTGCTAGAGATGGCATTAGTTATGTATTCATCCTTAAAGATACACTTTTATTTCAGTATTTTTGCCTTAAGAAATGTCTCTGAAATAATTCTGCTCTTTTTTGTGGCACTATTTTTAACACTGTCTAATTTTATGTATTCAGCAAGTGATAATTTTTATTGTGTTGAACTAGTTATTGTCAGTGCTGTATATGTTACTGATGTTGGGTTTGAGTCTTCACCAACCCAATATTATGTTAACATCAATACCGTGTATGTCTGTTACCATTCTTTCCCTGCTTTAGTGTTTTTGCTTACTGGTATAGCATTTTCACACAGTGATGTCTCACTAAAATAAACATGTATGGGCATGTAGCTTAACCCCAGTCTGTTTGACTGAGAAGACTTGTCAACCACACCAAAACCACTCTCACAGCTCACTTACACTCTGAAACTAAATTCCTTCCTGTCAAAGACTACCGTGATATGAGGAGCACACATTTCCACGCTGCAGCCTGTGCCAGTACTCGGCATGGTTGTCGCTACATGACAGACACACAGCACACATAGGCACATAAAACAGCCACCACATAACATTATCAAATCCTCTACAACAATATTCCACCTCCATACATTCCAGAACTAACAGTGAAATCATACCGGTACCTTCGTAATCTCTTCACGTGCAAGGCAGTGCAACACCTCATTCATAACACCATACTATAAGCCCCACTCCTGACATCCACCCATCAGAGGCATACCTAAATAGAGATGATTGAGTTCACCTAGTTAGCCCTAGTTCAGGACATTACCCAACCCTTTTCAACTACCATATTAGATATAACTTGAATGGAATCACCCAACACAGCATAACACAGTGGAGCACTGCACAGTAGTACATGCCCTATTAATATGCAGACACAACATCAGTGGTGTAGGAAACCTGTGGGACAACCCCATAGGGGCGGTTGCTTACCTGCAGTTGACGGGTCTGTTTTATCAGATGGATGGGGGTTGAGCAACAACAGCAAGAATGCCATTCCTTTGAGCAAGGCTTACAAAACATTCACATCCAATGGCCCAGCCAGTTACAGTATATCTGCATGTACATTTAAGCAGCAGCACACATCATCATAATCAGTTGTAACAAGGGTCAGACATGTTCACCTGATATCATTACTCCAGTTTGCTCTGTTCTGTATCAGCTCTGTAGTGGCATCTCAGTATTTTTGGTCAGTGTATACCAACTTGTCCCACTTTTTCCTGATCTACCTCTGTTCTTCATTGACTGCTTGGCACTTGAACCCCACTTCACTCATACCAATCACTGATCTTTGTTGAATCATTTATCTCAAGGTCATACCATTTCACACCTGTAAAACATGGGAGATTCATAAACTTGGCAGTGGTGCAACATTCACCAGGCAACAGATGCTTGGACACCACCATTGTATGTGGCTGATAGCATGTAACAGTCAGCCTGCAGTCACCTCTTGTTGGTGGATTTCTTTTCATCATTATTTTCACAGTGTTTGGTGGTGATATGTAGCACGTATACAGTATGCCAGAAATTTTCTGGGAATGCTTTCTGTGGTAAATGCTCTTTGATTTTGGTGTGTATTTCTCAATCTGTGAATAATTCTCATAAATTTGCTTATTAAGCACAACCAAATTATGGAATTTTAAGTTTCCAGTTGGTGATTGGTTGTGAATGGCATTTGCACTACCCAAGACTTTGATAGTAATATATATGTCAGTACTTTTTACATTTGTTTCATAGAAAGGGGAGAAAATATGTTAGGGAATATTTAATGATCCTTTGAAAGTATTGTAAACTGTGAATTGTCACAGCATTGAAAACAAACACTAACTGATGTTTATCTAGTGGAGTTTTGGTACACTCTCAGTTATGTCTTTCATTTTGAGACTGTAACATTGTCCAGTGCAGTAGCACCCTTAGTGTCTTTTGTATTTCACTCGGGCAAGTACCACTTCCTTTCTTACTATTTATCATAAATATCTTAAGCATATTAACATTAGCCCAGAATTTTTGCCATTCATCAGTGCTAACAGGTTTACAACTTCATTAAGATCTTACAAGGTAGTTTTCTTTTACAATAGCAGTTTTTTTTAATTTGTCACATTTGTCATTGCCATGGAGAAACACAAGTTAAGACCATCCAGCCACTTATTATCCCATTAACTGTAATCCGGTGAAGTATTTTTAATTTTATTCCTGCTGCCTTCAGACAGATTTATTCAACCTGTGGTGAGAAATCAGGTTTGTAAGAAGTTAACAGTCTAGCCTCTTCACTATACATGGTTTCTCCAAAGTTAACAGATTTATTTGGGGGTGGAGAGGGAAGCCATCATACAGTAGCACTGATATAACCCCTTCAGCTTTCTCCCAATCTCCTGATAGGCTGGTTGACTGCAGGAAAAGATAAACTTTAGCCTGCAGTTCACCAGATTCACATCCAGATGAGCCTGGGACAACAACAGCAAAAAAATATACATGCTGGTTGATTGCAGGGGTCTAAAGTCTACATGTCTAGGGTTAGGTTGTCAAATAAGGGACTATCTTTGTGTCATCCAGTTCTTTGTTGTCCCATCGGGAGAATAGGGAGCCAGAGTCAGGCTACAAATTTATTAAAACATGGCCATCATGAATCTTGAATTGTGTGACAGAGGACATATGGGTGCTGGATGTGAATCGAGGGAAGTGGGAGAGATCACCCAATGACCAAGCGGGTCCTGTCCTCTGGCATACCTCCGCAGTTGTCAACCCAGGCGAGATCATCTTTTATGGTGGCATAAAAAACAACCTTCTAGATCAGACACAGCCTAAGGTATGCAGCAGACATATTAGTAAGATTGAGATTGTAAAGGGAAAGGCAGACCCCTTAGTTTATTTTCATTATTGACCCTCTCATGATCAGAACATCTCCAGTACATTATTATATTCCAGCAAGATGATTATTTACTTATTTATCTTTATTTATTTATTTATTCATTTAGTCATTCATTTTTAGCTGAGAGTTAGTCCTAGGATCCTGGGAGTGCTAATAATGTTATGATTAACCCTGTCCTTGATGGTGCATAGTATTCAATTTCAAGTAACACCATATTATTTTAGCCACCTGAGAGTAAGCATAGGACTGTGAGTGTGTTAATAAGATACCCGGTACATGATGGGAACAAGAAAAACTTGGGCCTTTCTTCATCATTGCTAAGTACATAACACAAATTTGAAAACAGTATGTTTTTTTTTCCTCACAGATGTTTTGAAACTGAGAGCCATGAGTAAGGGGACTTGCGTATACCTTTGCAAACTCGGTTTTATTAATATGGACCTATTTATTTTGTCAGTTACTGAATAAAAGGTAAGTTATATACAAGACTGCAAGCAGTGTTATTTTTAAGAGCTGGGATGATAATTATGTGTTTGCTTTTTTCTTACCAGTGTGCTTTTATGTTGACTGACCTGAGAGTTGCAAAAAAGAGCAGAAATATGTAGTGTTTGGTGAAACAGAACAAATTGTGTATATTGTATAGAGGAAAAGATGTTTTCTGTCATATGATTATGGCAGCTTAGGTTCACAGCAAGTCCTTGTCTTAAATCCTCATTTTATGCTTTTTTAAGAAGATATTGCTCAAAAATTATTTGTTAAAGTTCTAGTGCTGCCTATTTGACTTGATGTATCAGTTAAGGTAACAGGTGATTGACTTTACCGTTAATTCAGTATGGGTTTTATTAAATTATTTGCTATGATGTTTTTATATATTCTATTCTTGTTACTTCCAGATGACTTTATTCAGCTTGAAAAAGACTTTGAACTGGAGAAGACAAATGTAGCCTTTATTTGTCTCATCAGTACAAGAGGGCTTCCCTAAGCTCAATGCTATGATTTGGAGATTGCATGAATAGAGCAGTAAAAGATGTCATTGGATTCAGGGGGTTAATAAAAGCATTGTGCTGTTGGATCTTGCTTTCATAGTGCTGTGAATTGTTTTGGTGGAAGTAGATAAACCCACATATTGAAATATTGTTAACATATTGCAGTTTTAGCCCAGTTTGGACCTTGTTCCAAGTTTGGTTGAAATAAACTCAGGATCAGTATGCAGATATAACTTCCTCCACTGTGATAATGCAGATGATTGCTGGATGCTGAAGCTAGATAGTGAAGGTGAGATGGGAGGGTTGAGCTGGTCAGAGGTGCATCTTGCATATGACCATGGGCTGCCCAGGTGTTGGCATACTGCTGCTGTAATACCAGTGGGACAGCTGCACATCCACTCTGGCCTCACTCAACCATACTACATCACAATAGTCAAGCTTATTGTAAATATCTTATTTAATCCCGATGAAGGCAGTGTGTGTGTGTGTGTGTGTGTGTGTGTGTGTGTGTGTGTGTGTGTGTGTGTGATAAATATAAGGTTTTATTTTTATAAAACTACACTATAGTGACCCCAAAGTTCCCTAACTTCATGCATTCTTGGTTTACATATTTGAAGGTTTATGTTGCTGTCATAATCATGACCCTATCCTCTCTTACACAGTCATAGAACACTATTAGTGCAGGTCACCCTCCTCTCTTTTGCATTAATTTAAAGTGAGGTAACCCATACATGTTGTGTTTTCATCCAAAGTGAGGATTGAACATTGTCATCGATCTTATTACACAACTCATATTTCTTTTTTCCCTAAAATTCCCCGTAACCATTGGCAAGTTAGCTGCTTTGATGCTAGATTTACCTTTAACTTCCAGTCCATAAAAAACATCAGCTGTTCCTTTGCTAAGAGGGATCACGGCATCGTTTGACTGATTAATTCATGCTACTGTAGTGGTATATAGAAATACCTAGTACTTAGCTGTAGTATAGTTAAATATTGGTCTTTCATCCTGTGTTTTTCTGGTGTATTGATGGCTTATCTATGTTCCAAACTAGTGAATTTGTCCGGCTGGTTGTATATTTAGGTTTCTTAGTGTAAATGTGCAGTACTAAACTATACTAATGATGCTGATTTGTTAGTAGCTAATAATTATTTAATTAACAGTACTCTGCTGGGTGGTAACCATATATGCCCTTCAGGGATGAGTGAGGCTAGTCACTCTCATCTTAAATGTCAAAACCAACTTGCCTAGCCCTGGTCTTCTATGTTTCTCTGGGGCAGTACTGGATTAGGTGATGAATGAATTAAAAAACTAGTACTCTTCAAATGTAATAGAATACTTGACATTGCTTACTTAGAAAATTTCAGAACTTGTTTTAGGTACAAGCCACTTCATCTCATTGTATCCATACACAGCTGTAACAGAGGACACAGTGCTGAATGACTATGAAAAGTGCTCATCTGAGGATTTATGGAAAGGGAGATGCAGTTGAATGAGTCTGAAACTGTTAGGATTTAATTATGAGGTGTGGTTGATATTTATTACATACATAATGCCACTCAGGTGTTTGGCTAATTTCTTTTGCCATGTATGTCTTGAGTGAGTAATATGATAGGCTCGTGATGGAGTAGTAAATTATTTGATGATGGATGGATGGACAGGATTGGATGGTGAAACTAGTAAACCAGATAATAAAAGTTGCAGAGAGGGTTTGGAAGGGGGTTGATGATGACTGAAAATTTATGAGAAGCATTTTGGATTTATGTCCATTAGGTTTCATTTAGATGCTGTTTAACAGTCAAGCAACTAAAAATAAAAAGATAAAAACTCAGGGAAAAGTGTGAACTTTGTTTTTGTAGGGTTGTTGTGGCATCAGGTTCATTTGAATGTGAATCCAGTGGATTGCGTCTGTAATCCACCATCATCATCTTGGGGGATAGGGATGGAGTTAATGGGCATTTGTATTGAACAGCGAAGCTGTCTAGTTGCATCGATTCCACCACATGAAAGTGTCCCTCGCCAGCACCTGTGTTGTGGAGTTAGGTGGCTGTATTGTTGAAAGATATTGTACACAAGATTGTATGTGAGAATGGGTGTTTTTTTGAGTTTGTGTTCAAGATACTGTAGATGTGTTTTGAACTCCCATCAGTTTATTGTGGTGGTTCATGAGAGATGAAACATTTACCAATGAAGATGTGATTGTAGATTGTGAGATGTGCTATTTCAGTGATGTGATCAGTGTTGATGATTGTGCAGAAACTACTGCAATATTAGGGTCAGCAAGTTTCTGAAGGAGACTAAAGGAGGTTGTTGCCATTATTAACAATAAATGGAGTCTCTCCATCCTAATTTAGGACCACATAGATATGATAAACATGTAGTTCAAAACCATCACCATGGTTCCTAGAAGAATACATTTCATATATTACCCTTTCTCCTCTCTACATTCCCCCCCCCTGCTATTTACTACTACTACTATTTCTACTACAACTACTACTGCTGCTGCTATTATTATTATTTATTTTATTTTTTTTTATTTTTTTTTTATGCTGCCACATTCACCACAGTTCACTTATTCACCATACTCACTTAATTCATACAGGACAAATAATCTTCAGTGGAATCTCTGCAAAAGATCTCTAGGAGCACCAGGCTGAAGGGGCAGGAAATAATCAGTACATCAGGTTCACAGCAGCAGTAATTAGGATGACAGTATTGACAACAAAGTCTACCATTTTTTTTTTTTTCCCAAGAGCTTTGTAAAGTACAGTAATTTTTAGCTCACTGTACACATGTTATTTAATATTTAGCTTTCCTTGATATGCAGTAATGTATCGTACCTCTAAATTTCCTTAAACGTAATGCAGATTGAGTGTACAGTACATGTATGTGGTATAGTAACAAGGTTATGTAACAGACTTCCAAATTATTATTAGTCCATTACTGTTTCTAAAAAACCAATCTAGACATAAAATTATAATTTTTTTTTTTATAATAATAATAATAGTATTCCTTTATTGTTACAGGACCATGCCGAGGAAATGTTGACACTCATTTTCACTCCTCCCACCTTGCAGAGGTAAATTGAAGTTTTAGTGGCTGTTGGAAAGTTAACAATACTGAAAGGTGAACTGTATATGTTTTAGAACATTGGTTGTTTTTTAGCACAGTATTTGGTGGTGGGTTAGTGCCCCACCCCGTAAAAACAACTAACTAAAAATACAAACAGGAAGCCTCGGACCAGGACTGACCAAAAGTTGACGACAAAGGAATGGACAAAGGACGAGATTAAGATTGCGACCTGGAATGTGAGGGGTATGAATGATGAGGTGAAAGAGAGAGAGATTGTACAGGTGCTTGAGAGTGCGAAAGTGGATATAGGTGGAATAACTGAAACTAAATGGCGAGGTGAGAGTGTGAGAGAATGGGAATATAGATGGGGTATATGCGCGGGAGTGGGTGAGAATGAGAGGGCGAAAGAGGGAGTGTGTATTGTTGTGAGCAACAGGTGGAAGGAGAATGTGAGAGAGTATGGATCAGTTGGGTCAAGGATTGTGTGGGTAAGAGTGAAAGTTGGACTACAAATGTGGGCAGTTGTGTGCGTGTATGTGCCAACGCAAGATCGTGTAAGTAGAGTGAGAGAAGAGTTTTGGACAAATGTGGAAGCCTGCTTGGAAAAGTTTGAAAGGAATGAGAGAGTGTTTCTGATTGGAGATATGAATGGAAAAGTAGGGAATGAGAAGGTGGATGGAGTGGTTGGTGAGTGGGGTGTGCCTGCAGAGATGGATGAGAATGGCAGTGCTTTAGTGGACATTTGTGCTGGGAGGGGGTTGGTGATAGCCAATACTCTCTTCAGGCACAAAATGATCCATAGGTATACATGGCGAGTGGTGAGAAGAGAGGACGGGGGAATGAATGAACGGAAGGCAATGATTGACTATGTGTGTGTGGATGAAAGGATGAGAAGATGTATAATGGATGCAAGAGTATATAGAGGTTGGGGGAGTGGACTTTCTGACCACCACTTGGTGGTGGCCAGAATCAGAATCCAAACAAGATGGAGGAAGAGAAGAAGGGAAAGACAGGAGGAAGTATTTGTTACAAGGAGGGTAGAAAAGTTACAAGAGGATGGAATAAAGGCCGAATATAGAAGGGAAGTGGAGGAACGATTGGGTAAATATAGATTGGAGCAGATGGGGGACGTGGAGGGTGTGTGCAAGGTATTGACAGAAGAAATCTGTGCAGCATGTGAGGTGGTGTGTGGGGTGAAGAGGAGACGAAAGGGGGTTCAGGGAACAGCATGGTGGACCGAAGAGGTGAGAGAGGCTGTGGCACAAAAGAAGAAAGCATATAATGAGTGGATGAGAAACAGGGGCAACGAAGAAGCTGAGAGACGGAC
>JAGKTI010004942.1:20357-47683 GCA_018397915.1 Birgus latro
GAGTGAGGTGGAGGGGGCGAGAGGGAGGGGGAGGCCGAGGATGAGATGGAGGGATGGAGTGGAGAGGTATATGAGAGAGGGGGGTGTGAGTTGAGAGCGTGGTAGTGAAATGGCAGGGGACAGAGTGACATGGAGGCAATTTGTTTGTGGCCACCCCGTTCGGGATTGAGGCGTCTGGCAATAAATAGATAGATAGATTTCAGAAACCATCATTTCATTTGCTGGGGATAAATGAGACAGAATGCTTCCCATGTATTCTCTGCATGTTTTAAATGACAACTAACTTGAAATTCCCCCCCCCCTCCTTATTTTATACATTATTGGCATTACATTCTGGCAGTGTTACCTTTCATTCTGCAGCAGATTCGTAGCTCAGGAAAGAAGGGAGGGAAATGACTGAACTTTCTCCACCCAGTTTTACAAATTGCACCAGAAAGCTGTACCATAAATCTCTCTGTTTTATATAGAAATGGAAATTACTATAGTGTCCTGATCAAGGTATTCATTGAAAATAAACAAAGAAATTTTGTATCATTAACCTCTCCCTTTACTCACAGGCTGTAATACTGTACTATACTACCTTGACACAGCACTCTAATTTCATTTCAATTGTGTAGGCTACTTCAGGCATGAATTTAGAAGGGGGCGTGGGAGGTTTACCCCCCCTACTTTTTGGCAGACCAGTGATTACTTACCATAAAAGAATAATGTTATTTACCAAAATATATACCATTAGTATCTCATTGCACTTGCATTTGTGTACATTATTGTAGTGCTATGATTAATAGAAGTAAAAAAACTCAGGGATGAGTGAGGCTGGTCACTCTCATCTTAAAATGTCGGGACCAACTTGCCTAGCCCCAGGTTCCTACACTCCTCATGGGGCGACATAGGATTGGATGAGGGATGGATGGATGGAAATATTATTGCATTTTGATTTTTTTTGATTGCTTGAATACTTCTTGAATTCTGCCTATGGGTGACTCTACACTGGGTGACAAGCCAAATGGTTTCCTGTACACCAGGAAACCTTTTACTACACTGGGTGTTAACCATATAACCAAATTATGGCACCTGGTGGTTTAGTGGGTAATTTTGGCACTCCAGTTGGGTTGAGCTGGTGCATGTTTATATCCAAGGGGTGGTTGGGATTTATTGCTAATGTAATGCCACTCAGGGATGAGTGATGCTGGTCACTCTCATCTTAAATGTCAGGACCAACTTGCCTAGCCCCGGGCTCCTACGCTTCTCATGGGGCAGCGTAGGATTGGGTGATGGATGGATGGTAATTCTGCTAAGAATTACAACCTCCCTTTTCCAGTGTGCCGGATCCAGCCCGGTGGTTGGCCTGACTCTGAGTGAAAGTTGTCATTTATCTCTTCATCTGTCCTCTTTGTCAGTGTCAGTGAAGTGATTGCTTGAAACTTGAAACCCCTCCCAGGTTCTCGGAGGTTTCGGCTGTGGCCTTCCTTAGGGACTCGGGGTTGTTCAGCCAGACTGCTTAGGGAACAGCTACAACTACTTGAAAGCCCTGAAAATAAAAGTTAATTAACTGGATGGAGTCTTAAGGAACATGTTTTATTTTTGCATTCCAGACTGGCTGTAGAAATATGCAGTAAATACAGCTCATCTCTACGTCAACACTGGCATGTCCTACCACACACACTACAATGCATTCTGGAAGTACGGTCAAGAAGCAGCAGCAGCAACAGTTAGCAGAGGGCAGCATCTTCCACCAGTCAGGCCACCCTCTGTCAGAATACCACTATATTCAGCCAGGCTTCACTCTTCGATCGGAAACCTGGCCCTTCTTTCCCCTGTCCATGTTCCTTTAACAAATCATCACTTCACTCATTCAGTTTGCCAGTGCCTCATACTCCGGATATGTATTATATAATCCCGTTTCTTATCATCATTATAATCACACTTAACTTACTAATGATACTTTTATCACAGCTAGGTTCACAGTAATCATCAGAGGTGTGGAATGTTTCTGAGATGTCATAGCTTCATAATGTACAGGTATGTTTTTCTTTTTTTCTTTTGTTTTCTTTTTTTTTAAGGAAATATCTGCAGTGTTATTCTTAAGAAGTTTTTCTTATTTATTTATTAAAGAAGTCATGTTATACAGTATTTTGGCTCTTGAATGAATGTTATTGTTAGTTCTTGCTGCTGCTGTTTGCACATGGTGCTGCCATTTCTTAGCTGTGAAAGAATTTTTTTTGTACCATATCATGTTAGTAAGGAAGTTCATGGTAAATTCATCATGTTTCAGTGCAAACACGTCTGTACAAAGTCAGTTCCACATCCTGCAGTACAGATGTAGCAGTGGCATTTACTATTTCGATCAAAAGTTTGCTGACACTTCCCTGCTAGCTTTGCCAACAGAAGGTGTTACAGTGCATGACACATCTTTGTGACAGTATGAAGCACATAACAAAAAAGTAGTGAGAAGGAAGGATTTTTTTTTTTTTTCGGTGTAATAATTTTATGAAGCACACACCAAAAGACTATGAGATGAAGGATACTCTTTGGCATTCAGTGAGGAACAGGAAATTTGGAAGGCAGAGCACAAAGCTAGAAGGGGAATGCTGGCAAAACTATGCTCGTGATAGTACAGGAAGGGGCACATTTCATCATGACATTTATTTCAGGTTGTAGTTATGCAAAGGTAGTTATATTCATGTAGTTATGTAAAGTATGTATCTTAGTAGTAGTTCTGTACCCTTCTCAGTACAATAATCCTGGACATTAGGTCAAAATTAATCTTGTTCACACATAACAATTCTTGTATAGATCTTGCTACTTTAGCATTTTTTCTTCAGTTCACAAATTACTTTTTGAATGCGAGGAGTCTCTATTGAGCTGAATAAGATCATCTGGGGCTGACCTTCTTTGAAACAAAATAGCAGTATAGTTGCAGTGGTTAAACTCTTCACTGTAGTAGTCATTTGTATTTTGTTCTTGCTAATTTCAGACAATTTTGTTCTGCATATGAGAGATTTTTTTTAAACTGGCTGGGTTAAATACTGACTTCTTTAGCCACCCTATGCAAAGTCTTTCTTAATTAGAATTATCCAGAAGTAGCAAAAAGAAAAAGTATATACAGTAGTGAGATTGAAGAGGTAAATATTGGGTTTGCACAGATTTTTTGCACATAGTTTTGCTTTTATGTTAACATAGATTCACATCGTATAACTGCTTGAATCCAAGTAACATCGTTTTTAGTGTATTCTTGCTCTCTCCAGCCACATGGTCCAGCTTAGGAGTGTAAACCCCTCAGGTTCAAAAAATGTCCTATGGTGAATAAAATTGTCAGGAAATGGCAAAAAGGAAATGAAACAGATACACCTGAGTTCAGTTAATTAACCCTTTCAGTATGGTGGTGTTTTATTTAAGTTTATTGGTGATGCTACCAGACTGCTTTATTCAGTTTTGCAGAACTTCCATGTAGAGATGATGTCATGAAGGTTATACTTAACCCCTCCTGTTGGAAAAGCGTGTCCTGAGCTGAATCAGATTATCTTGGGCTAACAGAAAAATAAAATGAAATACATCACCATAATCATCATATTGATAGAGTCAAAGCTGTTTTTCATTAATTTGTGATGGAAAAGGATAGAACTAACCCTCCACTGCAGTGACATACTTTTCATTTTATTCTTACATTCTCCTGATTGTGTAGGAAAGCAGTACCTTCATGCATTGATACCAGTTTAATACCAGCTTATTTAGGTGGCTCCTCTTCCTAGTTATAAATGCACATCCTTTAACTCCCTTCCTATCCTCTGAAAAAAGGATGGTTGATTGCAGGATAAGAGCAACCTCAGCTTTCAGACCACTGGGTTCATGTTCCAATAGCCTTGGGCCACAACAGTATTAACATTCTCCAAACAATATTATTTAATTTTTGAACTGAAAGTGGAAGATACAGCCTTGGTTAACCCATTTGTTATGTAGTTGTTTTTGTAAGCTAAATGAAGTCATTAGGCAGCAGCAGCAATTGTGTAAAAAGATATTTGCACTAGGTTGAATGAGTTAAGGTAATTTTTATGACAGATGATGAATATAACGGTGGAGGGTTAATTGCAAAAGTAATCTCAAGAGAAAGAGGGGGATAAAGATAGAGAAATTGAAACAGCTGGCTTCACTTTCTCCTACTTAATATGACTTTATGCCAAGTTATGGTGATTCTCGTGTGCTCAAATTATTATTAAATATATTAACCATTTCATGGCTTCAGTGTCAGGGAGGTGAATAGTGTATACTCTGTACAGTGCAGGAATGTCTCATTATACATGACCCTCATTTTCAAAACCCTGCATACACACACACATGGCTTTTTGCAACCCATTTTTGTCATCCACAAAGGCTACCCTGCTTATGCACAAACACATAGAAACAAATCCAATTGGAAAATTTCACACTGTGTGCCACAACTTCAGAGAACATTGTGGCACTCCACTGCAACAGATTGTGTTCTGAAGCGGTGGAGTATTCCTTCACCCCACAAACCTTGTCTCTCTTGCCCCAGTTGTACATGTTTTGTGTAATCTTGCAGTTATTCATTTGTAGTACTTCCAGGTTTGTATCCAAGGGATGATTGGGGTTTCTTGCTCTTGTGGTGATGCTACTCGGGGATGAGTGAGGCTGGTCACTCGCATCTTAAATGTCAGGTCCAACTTGCCTAGCCCCAGGCTCCTATGCTCCTCATGGAGCAACACAGGATTATATGACGGTGATGATGATGAGTACTTCCCAACCCCCCAACTTTGAAATCCCCTGCGGCAGTTGTGACGATGTTTCACATTTCAACCACATTGAAGTTGATATTGTGTTCATGAAAGCAGTGTGCATGTGGAGGAGAAACAATTGAAAGTGGAAATATGCATGGCCTGGTTCGTTTGACAGTACACACCATTCTGAAAAGCAGAACCAATATCAGTTAGATGGCTGGCTCTTCCCTGTTATCATCAGCTTCAAAGGTGACAGTGGTTCTAGCACTTGGAGAGAATGGAGCAGATGCTGCTTGCTTAGATAAAGAGCCAGACCCAGCAGAGCATGACTATCTGAAGTCATCTCTGAGAAGACATGAGGGCAGGGTGGCTCAGTGGTAGAGCTTCAGACTCAGGACTAGGAGATCTGAGTTCGAGCCATGCCCGGTAGCTTCCATGCCGGGAGGGATAGCGCCCTCCTGTCACCTAGCAGGGCTGTATGATCTAATATGCTCTAGCTCAGAGGAACAGTTCCCTTTCCCTTTCTGAGAAGACATGTGCACTTCAGGCAGGATCTTCACAAAGATGAGACTGGTAATCTGGAGTTTTCTGCCAGAGGAAAGTGTGTGGTAAAAACTGGCATCGATGCCTATATCCCACCCTGTTCATACAAACATTTGAGGTAAAGTTTGGCCTTCATGTCCAGATCATCCCTATTTCTTTTATTTTGTGTGGGAATTATTGCCCCGTTATACACAAAACTGCTAATCACAGCCTTTTGACCCTTTATTCCTGCAAAAACTGGGATACTGTTGTACTCTAAACCTGGGGTTGTAATATGCTCAGCTTAGGAAGCTCTCTTTGTACTTCTCTCTTACTAGCTTTTTCTGCATATGAAAAATATTCATGTTTTTGCAATTCATGGCTATTTTAATAAGATAAATACAGTAATGAACAGTAGAATGTTGAGGAGTTAAATGCTAAATAAATCACATAGGAAGAGGTGATAGAAAACCCAACTGAACCGTAATATAATTATGGATATCCTTTGTGGGAGAGTAATGCAAGACCTAATGTCATAATGTATTATGGTTTAGGTACCCACTCCACTACATGAAGTCTTACCTAGGCTAGGTAAAGGAGTCTGGTGATAGCTAGATGGTTATAAAGAAGTCCTAATACTGCAAGGATTAGTGTGCACTACTTCTAATTCATGCAGTACAGTAGGATCTTTTTGTCACAATAATAATAAATAATTGTGGTGGTGAAGATAGTGGTGGTGATGCTTCTTTGCTGAAGAGGAATAACTTTCTCTCAGATTTTTTTTTTCCTTCCCCCCCCCCATCTGACAATTTTATTCTGGTCAGCAGAGAATTTTAAGATGAAAGGGTTAGATATAACATTCATTATCCACCATTTTAGTACAAAAAAGCTTCCCAAGTGTATTAGAAATATGGAGGTGCAGTGTCAAGACTAAACTGAACAAATATATCATTGTTGTGAAGGAATTGAGGGAGTCAGCATTGTTATTGAATCCATTCATGGTAATGTTGGGTGGTGGTGATAGTCATAAATCAAATACAGTACCGGTAATCACCCATTTTATATTCTTTGTTGTATAGGTCCACAGTCAGTTACTTTGAAGTTCCCAGTTAAAGTTCCATTGCTACCTATGTAGCTGATTTACCACTTCTTTTGTTTACATCCCCAGCATATTCTGAGAACTTCCTGTATCTCAGGTTTGCAACAGAAATTTGAAAACTGCATTGTGGAACAGTGTGTATAATATTTTGCAATACCATATGAGGTTGAGCAGTGCAAGAATTGAATATATGTGAAGCATGATGCATAAACTGAAATTTGAAAGTAACAGACTCATCAGTGATCAGTAGTTCAGTTAGCAGAATGTCTTGAAAAAGAAACCACTCTTGTAAGGCATGTAATTTCAAAGCATAGTACAGTAATTAATTTAACCAGGTTCTGCATCTATTTATCCATAGTCATACATCTTAATCTTGGAGGGGATGACCACAAACGTATCGCCTTTGTATCGCCCTGTCCTGTGCTGTCAAGCTCCCTTCATTACAACTTGCACCACCCTCATTCAAATACCTCTCCACCCCATCCCTCCGTGTCATTCTTGGCTTCCCACTCCCCCTCCACATAAGTTACATGCCTTTTCCGTGTCAGTGAAAGTACTGTATTTTTTAACGAGCAATTAAGGCTCTCCAAGTGGATGGGGCCAGTGCAGGCTTATATCCTAGGGGTGGTTGGGGTTTATTGCTCACATAATGCCACTCAGGGATGATTGAGGCAGGTCACTCTCATCTTAAATGTCAGGACCAACTTGCCTAGCCCCAGGTTCCTACACTCCTCATGGGGCAACATGGGATTGGGTAATGGGTAGATGGAGTGCATTTCTTGTGTTTTAGCATCTACTGTACTATTATTACTACTGCATGCAACATAGTAAAGAAGATAATACTGTACTGTATAAATAATGAAATCTCAGACTGTACTTCACTTTCAAACCCTTCATTGCAGTGACATACCCATAGTACAGTAGTTTTTTTTTTTCCTAGGCAATATATTTAACTTAGGAAAGACTTCATCTATTGAGAGGGGTTAATTATGGCTATATATAATTATTTCAGTTTTTAAAATCACCCCCAATCAAAAACCATCGGGAAACAATAAGACTACAGTGTACAAGATATTTTCAGGGTGTAGGGGTTAAAGACAATTTTTTTTTTTTTCTAAATACTGGACAGTACAGCACAGTACCCTGTTTTACTGTATTCTGTGTTGATATTATTTGAATACTTAAAAACAGCCTCACAGTTCTTTCTTTTCCAGTGATGCTTTCAGAGTCTCTCTCTCTCTCTCTCTCTCTCTCTCTCTCTCTCTCTCTCTCTCTTTTACCAATGTTTTTAGATTGTTTTATAGTGGTGGTGGCACTCACCATCTGCTCACAAACTATAGTGCTGCTCTCAGGTGCCTGCCCTTTCCTCTCTTGCTTCCTTCTTTCCATCCTTCTTCTTCTGTCTTTCCTTCCTTCATTCTTTCCTCTTCCTTCTGTTTACACGTGACTCTGCACTGAGTGATGAGCCAAGTGGTTTCCTGTACACCAGGAAAACATTCACTATGCTGGGTGGTAACCATATAACCAGATTGTGGCGCCTGGTGGTTTAGTGGGTAATTAAGGCGCTCCAGTCAAATTGAGCCTGTGTAGGTTTATATCCAAGGGGTGGTTGGGGTTTATTGCTCACATAATGCCACTCAGGGATGAGTGGGGCTGGTCACTCTCATCTTAAATGTCAGGACCAACTTGCCTAACCCCAGGCTTCTATGCACCCCATGGGGTGACAGTGGATTAGATTTACTGTTTGATTTAGAATTGTTTCACAGTTACTTAAATTTCAAGTGGGATAATCTAACTCCATGGCTAAATCACAAGGAGCAAGTCTTAAAATGAGGAAGTTTCAGTTATGTGCAGTACAGTTAATTCCCAACATTCATGCAGATACTCCTTTGGTTGTGGACACCATACGTGAAAGTGGTTAGGCATAAATGTTCCGTGATTAATGTATGTGTAAATAAGGGTATTTGATTTTGCGCTTTCGGTCAAGTGGGCATTTTTACCACAGTTTCCCTCATTTACCCTATCCTCCTCCGACTTGAGGGACATACCATGTGAACATAAACATAAAACGTTCTCACATTGCATCTTACAAGCACTTAACAAGTACTATACGATATAGAAAACACTGCATACACTCTTATGCCCACAATACTGTCTAGGCAGTCAGGCCCACAAAAACAGCAGGCAGTGTGTTCAAAGAAGTGAAATGCTTTCAGTAGCTTGCATTTCATATGAGTACTGTGTATGCTGTAGTATTTTTAAGGAAAATAAAGAAATTATAATTTCCTATGGATTTTATTCCTTTATAAACATATCTGCATTTAGATAACCAGTAACAACCAGCTAGAGTAAGCATTTGGAGACAGAGTAAGAAGTGAGTTGATTCTTTTTGGCATAAGAGATTTCAAAACTTGTCCCTTAGTGATTATGCTATACAGTATTTTACATATTGCACCTTAACGTCTTAAATGTTACTATTGTAAATTATGTTGATGTTATTAAGCATAAACAGTATACAAGAGAGTATTAAAGAATATGGTAATGTGCACTATAAAGTTTCCTATGGTAACTTGAATTTGGCTTTGGAGTCAGCTAATGTAAGCAAGCTTGGTGTTTGAAATTTACTTAATTTGCTTCATAAATCCCTTCAAAATTCAAATATTATATCTGTTAACACACAAAGAGAGGGTAAATGACAGGGAAAAACAAAAGGAGAAGCAGGAGCTGTATGCTTAAGGTAATTTCCCTTTTATAACCAATCTGTGTGTGCTCTAGTATTTTGAAGGAAATGAGTATCCATGCATTTGTACTACTAATACTTTAACAATCCACACCCAGAGTAATTATTTAACCCCTTAACTTTAGGTAATATCTCATTTTCATTCATTTTTGCCATTACTAGACTTTTTTCAACCTAGGGAAGACTTCTTGTACTGAAAAAGTTTATTATGCTTTATGTAAACTCTCCACTTAAAAAAGTATATATATCTGAAACAACAAAATTATCAGGAGATGCAAGAGTAATGTGAAAAAGACATGCCAGGCTCTGATTTTTAAGGTGGAGTAAGTTTTGAAAAGAAATTGGCTCTTGTCAACAGTGGTGCTTTGTGAATTTTTATTTCATTTCCAGTACTTTATACAGTAATCTCCCACAGAGTTCAATATACATGTCTGTAAATACATAAACAGGAAAATAATTGTGAGAACCATCACAGTACACTTGTAATGCTTAAATATTAAGCCCTCATTTTACAGAGAAATGGCATACAGTGGATTGTTTATATAGTATAAGGTTGGTTGGAGTTATGCTTTGTGGTAGGTGATGGTGACCATCATCCACTCACTTGATGTAGTGCTGCCTACTTCCTTCACCTTCATCATTCTTTTTCTGTGTATGCCCTCCTCTCTTCCTATTTCTCCCATCTTTCATGTCACTTTTTATTACTCTCATTTCCTTTTCAGGTGGCTTTACATTGAATGACAAGCCTAATGGTTTCCTGTAAACCAGGTAATCATTTACAGCACTGGGTGGTAACCATATAACCAACACACACATGTTCCTTACATGTCAACAAGCTGTTTGGCGGAGGGTTAGTGCGCCTCCCTGTAAAACAACTAATTCAAAGACAAGTGGTCACACCTTATGGGATTATGGCATATGGTTATAGACAGAGTTCAGCATGATGTCAAAGTAAATGCTTTGGAAAGGAGAGTGAGGTTGGTGATGAATGATGCAAGATGTAATATTTCAAGTACAGACATCCTTGTTATAAGCACAGTTTGGGATGTGTTCTGAAATACCACAACTTTTTCCATACGACTGGTACTATATATTGGGGGAAGCTGGCAAATCCATGTTATAGATACTGATGGAACTTCAGTAATCAGTTCTCTAATTTACTGTGGACCTTATCACAAAAAAGCATGAAATACTGTATCTTGTTTTTACATAAATTCTGCTTATCCACATCACAGTCTTACGCAATTGCCTAATTTCTGCCTTTTTCTTACTTGAACAGGATCCAGCTGTTTGTGAGAAAAATGGGAAATTAGTGAGATGTGGCTTCAAAAACTCTATTTTGGTTCGTAATTTAGTGGTTTAATGCATTGCTTTATTAGTCATTTGGTTTAACTGTTTCGTACAACACAGTGGCAGTAGGAGTAGAAGTAGTAGTAGTTGTTGTTTTTGTTGCAGTAGTAGTATGGTACTGGTAGTTGTTATAGTAGTAGGAGTAGTACTGTAGGAGTAGTAGTAGTAGTAGTACAGTAGTAGTAATCCCAGGCTTAACTGGGCAGGAACTCAATAGATTGGAGGAAACTGGCTACTTCAGCCAGGTACTCTCAGAGATCTTTTGTTGTGATTATTTTAAAGAATTGTCAGTGTTGCAACAATAGGTGCATGTGATAAATAAGCAGACTTTTGTGTGGGGAGCTGCACTTAAAGTCAGAACATTGTGACCTGTTTCGGAGTTATGTTTTAGTTGATACTGAAGCAGCAAAGGCATCTTAGTCTGGCTAAGATGTACAGTACAGGGTATACAGGTACAGTAGTAATCAAAACTGTCATATGTAAGTGTACCATTTGTGTACTAGCCCTAATATTTCCTTATAGTGTCAGGGTGGTGCTGGAAAGGGATGCCTTCATATAGTAGTGCCAATATAACCATGTCCCTCAGCTCCCTCCCATCTTATCCCCTGAAAAGGGGATGGTGAACTGCAGGAGAGGAACCTCAATCAGCAGTCCATTGAGTCCACGCTGAGTTGAATCTTAGACCACAATAACAGCAACAACAAAGTAACACGGTTGACTTTTTTTTTTTTTTTTGCTATTTCCATTTCCTTTTGCTTGATATTATTTCTAGCTAGCTAAAAATGCAGTTAATATATGCTAAGCCCATTCATATACTGTAAAACTATCATGTCTAAATATACAATGCTGCATGTGTGCTAATCCTAATCATTCCTTTCAGGGACAGTGTTATTTGTTGATATTTACATCATTCTTAGTTCCTATTGTCTTTTCCTTATGCATGATATTGTTTTTAGTACAGTATGCTATAATCAGTTAAAATGTGCTTATTCCATTTGCGTAAACATGACACGTGTAAATGTATGTGTGCTAAGCCTAAGAATTTCATAGGGATCAACCTTTCATATTTTCTGTTCCATTTTAATTCAATATTTCTTTGCTGGTATTACCTTTGCCTTGTGTTTTATATTGTTTCTAGCTAGCGTACATTATATTAAAGTGGGCTAATCCACTGGTATAAAATTGTGATGTTTAATTTTGTCATGTGTTTAGTGCACGTTTCCTTATAGGGCCAATATTATTGTTAACTTAACATGCTTTGTTGCTATTTCCTTTCTCAATATTGTTTCTATCATGCATAAAGTACAGTTTAAAATGTGCTGAATCAGTTGATATAACACTTATCTTAAAAGTTGGTTAGGGGGTGAGTTCAGATAGGTTATAATTGTCAGGCTCATGTGGCAACTCTTGTCTAAAAGTTGATTGGGGGATGGGTGTGGATGGGGTATAATTGTCAAAGTTTTGGAGAGATATGTTTTGTAATAAATTTTCCCATATGAAGTTCAGTTCATCTTACATGAAATCAATTGATGTGTGTCTTCTTCTGTGGTTCCAAGAGGAAGTACTGTATGGTTGTAGTGTGTATGCAAATATTGATGATCTGCTTACTGATTGTGAACAGGATCTTTGCTGACTGTTTCAGAGTTATGTGAATGTTTGAGAGACAAGGTCTGAGAGTGAATACTGTTTAGAGTAATTTCATTTTGTGTCGTTCGTTTCGTTTTTAATGACTTCATCATACTTGCATGTGTCAGCCTTGGTCCCCTAATGGCAACTCTCACTGCTGCTCAATCTCAAGCAGCCTCTCTCTTCAGTCCCTTATTCCTGAGGTCACATTCTATGACTTTTTACCAGGTCTTTTTTTTTATCTGTCTCTTGCAACTCAACCCTCAGTATTCACACCGCTCACTGTCCACACCCAGTTGTCATCCTCTTTCCTTTCCTCATACTCAAACCATCTCAATCTACCCCTTCCCATCATAAATTAGATTCAAGTAATTCAATGGTTACTGAATGAGAATGAGGCTTCCAGTGTCTTATGCAAGAGGTTGGAACCCAAAGATAGGTATCAGTAATCCAGAATGTTTAAGGGTATAAGCATCAGTAATCCAGAATGTTTTTATGGTATAGGCATCAGTAATCCAGAATGTTTAAGGGTATAGGCATCAGTAATCCAGAATGTTTAAGGGTAGGTGTTTGGCCCATGACTGTGGTGGTATTAGATGTTTTAAATACCTTCAGCCTCATCTTTGAGATATGAAGTTAAGTGCACAACTCTTGTCTGTCACTTCAACTGGTGCTAAAGACCTACAGAACGGTCATTAATAATATACTGTATATCAAGGGCAAGATTTCTTGATCTCTTTGAGATATGAATGTAACTGAGAATGAGGGTTCAACAAGGAATCGCACTCCCCCCTCCATGCAGTTTAGGAGTTTGCATACAATTCCTGGGGAAATGAGGGACTTAATTCCCACACGGCCAAAGTCAGCACGGAAGATGCTGTATTTTAGCTGTGCTTGTGAAATTTACTGTGAATCTCTCCCAGTATTTTGGAAACCCCATTAAGTATTATTTTGTTAGTGAGCAAATAACAAGATCTTTACACCATGCTTGGTAACTGACCTTTCCTGAGCCTCATTCTAGAATACTGAGTGTGCCAACATCACCACACTAGGGTGAACCCAGTGGACAAAGATCATCCCATTTCCACTCAGATTCCTGAGAAGAAAAGTATGGGCTGCTTGCTCTGTAAAATCCGTTATTGCTTCATGTAGTTATCTTACAAACCTTAAAAAATAAATAAATAAATAAAATAAAGGGGGGAGGATGAATACTGTGCTTTTCGTGGTTTGTTTCCCAATAGGTTTTATATACATGTATCAGGACCAACTTGCCTATCCCTGGGCTACTACACCCCTCATGAGGCAATATAGGATTGGATGATGAGTGAAGGAAAATATATACTGTGTATGGCTCGGGGTTAGAGCGCTCCGTTCTGGCCGAAGGGTCGGAGGTTTGAGTTCACACAAGGATCATTGGCAGACATCAAGAAGGGCATCCAATCAAAAAATGCTACATGCTCCAAACCAAAAAGTCCTGTACCCAGGGGCAACGCCTTAGCCCTTATCGAAGAAAGGGACATGGTGTAAAACTCCAAAAGTAATCCCTCCACTATCCGATGTAATAGAGCCAAAGGCATGTCCGGACAGTGGTCTTGTCCGGATAGTGGCCCTGAAGCTCCAGCACTGGTCATTCATGACCCTAACCTAACCTAGCCTAAATCAGAAAACCACCTACCTACCTCCCTACCAGACATGCATAGCACTTATTTAAGTCCCCTTTCACATAAATAATGCACACAAAGCATGAATTAACTGAATTTTAACCAAAAAATTATGATTTAGAGGTGAGTAAGGCATAGGTGCTCACAACTTGCCAGCAAGTGTAAGTATCAGACATGGAAATCACTATGAAAATCACCCTTTCTCACACCATATGCATTAAATAATGGACACAGAGCATGAATTCATTGAATTTTAACCCAAAAATGATGATTTTGAGGTTAGTAAGGCATAGATGTTCATGAGTTGGCAGCTTAGTGTAAATAAGTATCAGATGTGGCAATCACTATGAAAATCATCATTTCTCACATCTTATGCACTAAAATATGGGATACAAAGCATCAGATAAATAAACTATTACCAGAAAAAGTTAGGTATGGCAAAGGTGTTCACTGTTCACCAACAGCACCGGTCATTCTTGACCCTAACCTAACCTAACCTAAATCAGAAAACCACCTACCTACCTCCCTCCCGGACATAGCACTTAATTAAGACCCCATTCACATAAATAATTGGCACAGAGCATGAATTAATCGAATTTTAACCCAAAAATGATGATTTTAAGGTGAGTAAGGCAGACATGATTATTACTGAGAAAATCACCTTTTCACAGCCTATGCACTCAAATATGGGACACAAAGCATGAAGTAAATAAATGTAACCAGAAAAATTATGATTTAGAGGTGTGTGGGGCAAAAATGTTCACCAGTTGACTAGATAGTGAACGTATGTAAGAGACATGGTAATCACTGAGAAAATCACCTCTTTCACAGCCTGTGCACTCAAATATGGGACACAAAGCATGAAGTAAATAAAATGTAACCAGAGAATGAGGATTTAGAAGTTATTATGGAAAATATTTAGCAGTTGACAATGTTTACTTACAGTCCATGATTGTTGTTTACCCCCATCTCTAAGGTTTTTACAGTGTTCATAATTGCTCTTGAAGCATGTCCAGTAATCCAGTGTTTAACTACACTTAATCCTTAGCACTGTGACTTTTGATTATTTATACAAGAACGAAAATACCGCAAATGATCGGACAGCCGTCCACTGTTCACCGGAGTTGAGACAGAACTAGAAGGAGGGAGACTGAGCGGGAAAGGAGCTAGTTGGCGCGGGCGGGAAATTCAAACTGACGCGGTCGGAAAAAATCGGATTTTTTTCGCTTTTTTTTTGCAATTTTGGGGTTTCGGCCATCAGCCCACGATGTCCGAATAGTGATGTATCCGGATAGTGGACGTCCAGATAGTAGAGAAATTACTGTCATGTAAAATGGGTGCCTCACTTACATTCTGTTGACTTGTATAGCTGGAAGAAGGGGTCCAGTGGAAAAAAAATATGCTGAAAGAGACCTTTCCTTAAACTCTGGCTTACCTCTTTGTCTCCCTTTCTGTGAAGCCCTTCTCATCCCTATCTCTCATGACAAAAGCATGCACTTCATAATGTGTTATTGAGGGAAGTAAAAACTTGGACATTCTGATTAACTTGCTAGTAACTAGGTGAAATTTTGGAGGAGGTGAGGTTAGGAAAAGGACATTGATCAGACTTTATTCAGAACTTGATACAAAGCTCGTCAAGTATTGTGGATCATGTAATCATAGATTGATAAGTTTGTACAGCAGTTGCATGGAAAAATATGTTACTGTCAGTTTTGAGAGACATTACGTCATATGGCAGTACTCATTAGTAGACCACCACTGACATTTTTCTTTGTTGAACATGTATAGTGTTGTCAGTGAATGGTTTGGGCTGACAGAGTTGGTCTACCCCTTTGAATCCCATCTCACTGTTTTGTATTGCCTGCATTTTCTGCACAGGATGATGTTTATGAATACTTCTTCCACAACATTTTAGGATATGGGGAGGTTGCTGGCTTGTGGCAAATTCTCCACTATTTAGGCCTGTAGCTACTGAGAATGAGCACCCTTTGTAGGACACTAGTGACCTCTGATTGTGGTTTTTAGTTTTTACCATAGAGAAACATTACCATCAGTTGTAGTAATTTTTCTGATGTGTGGCCTGCTTTACAGGGGGAACTCTTTCTATAAAAAATCCCTTGCAAAGCGAGTCTAAAATTGTATTCATGCACAGTGTGGCTAGCTACTGACAGTTTAACTTTGTGTAAATATTCCAAAGAAAATGCACTATTTCTGCACTGATGGTCATGATCTATACAGTATCTCCCTGGAAGTCTTTGAATGTGTGCCTACACTATCAAATAATGTCTATAAGTTTGAGGTCTGAATCCAGTAACTGACTGCAGTTTCTTCTGACCCTAGGCTCTCTACAGTAACCCAGATTAAAAATTCCAGACAGTAGGGCAAAGGACTATATACTCTTCATTTGAACTGGCAGGTCACAAGCTACTGCCATTCTAAGAAAATGTAATTGCATTATCATTTACAGTCTACATTCATCTGTTTTGCCTTCTCTTGAATTTTTTTTCAGCACAAGTGAATCACTTTTTTCCTAACAACTCTGATATTTTTGCTTCTTCTCTCGAATGCTTCCTGTTTGCTTTCAATAGTCTGTTTTATATATAACTCCAAAACACTGAGCAAAACTGCTTTAGAGACTTTCCTTCATCAGTACAGGTAACTGTCCACTTTATTTGGCCAATTTTTCTTTGCCTTCTCATCATGAATGTTCAGAATTATTATTCTGTTCTGCTGACAAAACACCTGAGCACTATTTTTCAGAGACTTAAGGACTTATTCTTTGAGTGGGCCCTTTTATCTCTGTATGTCTCTTCATGAGCATATCATTTTCTTTAATATAACTATAGTATTGTATTGTGATAAAAATCCAGATGATATATCCTCACAAACATAACATTTTTAACTATGACTGAGTGCTCACCTCCACTTTCTTTTCATCAGTACACCCTTTTGCACTAATATAGCAAATATGTTCAAGTAACAAAATTTGAAAGACTATGCAGTATTTTTTCATGACCTTTCCATTTATATCTCTGACAGGCTGTGTTTGTCTCAACTTTCTTTTCATATATGCATCCTTTTTGTGTTACAGTAATGAAATTTAAGGAGTTTTTTCTAATGCAACTCAGATACACACTTTTGTCTGTTTTTAATGACTGCTTTCATTTTGTTCTATTACAGTGAGTGTATTGTAATATCATTTGGCCCACTTTCATCTTCTTAGTAATGCTTTCTTGTTGCATTGATGTTAGAATTGTGTTCTAGCAAAACAGGACACATTCTTTTGTCAGCTCTTCAGCAATTCTTTCTTTTAACACAACTGGTGGTTTCTAATAATGTTCAGAGAAGCCGTGTTTTCTAGTATGCTTAAATATTTTATCTTTGGCTGGTTTCTTTCCTCTCATATGCCTTTTCCAAGCAAACTTTTCACAGAGTAGGCATGAAACAGCACAGGTCATTCCAAATCCCAGGAAAAGGATAGGGGTGGTGACAACACTAAACTCAACAGGGGAGAACTCTAGGTCATTGCAGGTTGCTGGTTCAGGTGACCATTCATCATGCCACTTCTCCATCAGGCCAGTTGCCTTCATCTGCAAGATTCTGAATAATAAGAGATGAAGAATGAAAAACACCATCCACCATGCTATAAGAACTAAGAGGTGAAGGTATATGCATGACCCCATATTCTTACAACACAGTAAACCCTCGCTTTATTGTACCCTGCTAGACCAGATATCAGATTTAATGAACACTTTTAGGGTCCCTGGGCAAATCGTCAAGCATATCAGATACCATCCAGCAAGAAGGAAAAACCGCTTGAATCTGCCAGACAACTCTGGGCCCACCGGACACTTTTTTGCATTTAACGTATACAGTACTATCCAATTCCATTACATGGGTCATATTTATGCAGGCCTACTAGATCGCATCGCACACATGGGATGAGTCAAAACACAATTACCAGCACTGGTGGTGGTTTTTCCCACTTGCCTGGGCTAGTCATGAAGCAGTGCTATTACAATGGTGGTAAATTTTGGGCAAACTTATTGTAAAATGGATATACTGTCATTTTTATTTTTAGCACTAGAATACAATTATTTTCTTTTAATCATTTATTTTCCTTTATGTGCTTGAAATCCCACTTCAAGGGGGAACCATGGGACTTACCGCATTATTGGCTTTATCAGATTGGGCTTCCCTTCAATTGATGCAGTTTAGAGAGGGTCTGCTGGAATTTTTGAAACCTGCAATTTGATTTTTTTCTTCCTCAGTACACAAGAGAGTCTGTTCCATGAAGTCTAACAGCGCCTCCTAGGTGCGACTAGACTTCACATCACCACTGATGCTAATACCTACCATACCTAGGCTGTTGAAAACATGTGTGTACTATCTCATTCAAGACAATAATTGTAGTAACTGTGCTTTTTTTTTTTTTTATGACTTGTCAGCAGGTCTTGTGGAAAGTCAGTAAAGTTAGCCTTTAACAAAATTCAGTTCATCAAACTGTTCTCTGGCCCAGCATGAGACAGAATTCGCATCCTTTCGGACAATCTATCATTTCGCTAACCACATGACCACCACCACCTCAGCCTTGCTGCTGAATGCAGTCTGAAACATGTCATGTTAACCAAGCATGTTTGATTTTTACAATATCCACAAATGATCATTGGAAAATGGGATTGCGCATACAACCTTGTCATCTTAGTTTGAAGACTACAGCTGTTATCCCCTTCAGTAAAGTATCTCCTTCATTTTTTTGTGGCTTTGCCCTGATGGTTTTCCTTGGCTTAGGAGAGACCATTCCCAGCAAAATCGTTAGAAGTTATCTCCAATAATCTTCTCAGTACTGTTTTTCCTGTCTACTCTTCACACTTCACTTACATTCTGCAACAGTTTTCTTGCCATACCAAAGTTTCATACCCATACATTTATGTGAGCAGCAACACACTTTCATGCAGTCCATTTGCAGCCTTCATACTCAGACCTCTGTGTCATATTGTCCCACTTTTGGACTAACATTAACTGCACCTTTATATTTAACACTGGGTAAAGAAAGATCCCTTCCTGATGCCAAAGAGACTTCTGGATGGAAATTATGCACAAGACAGCTAGAAGTGTGACATTTGTGAAACTATCTATCTATCTATTGCCAGACGCCATAATCCCATAAGGGGTGGCTGAGTTATTTGTTTTACGGGGAGGGGCACTAACCCTCCACCAACCCACTTGCTCACACGTAGGGAGCACATATAGTTTGATTATATGGTTGCCACCCAGCGTTGTAAATGGTTTCTTGGTTTACAGGAAATCATTTGGCTTGTCACTCAATGTAAAGCCACCTGTAAAGGAAAGAAAAGCAATAGGAAGTGACAGGAAAGATGGGAGAAATAGTAAGAGAGGAAGGCTGGCACAGGAAAAGAATGATAAAGGCTACGGTAGAAGTAGGCAGCTCTACATCAAGTGAGTGGATGATGGTTGCCACCACCTACCACACATTTGTGAAACTGAAAGCAATAATTTTTATAACTGTTCTCTTTTTGTTAGACTTACATTTTATTTAGCACAGAGATATATGGAGATCCCTTCTTGATGGCAAAGGCGCTCATAGATTGAAAGTTAGGTGTAGGGAGGATAAAATAGCGACAGTCCCTCCCGTAGTTCTTGTTCAGATAGTGCCCAGCCGCCAGGAAGACATAGGGTTGTTGTAGGACCCTCGTCATGCCTTCCTCCCTGCTTCCCACAAGGTTGTCTTTCTCCATGGTCTGCCAGATCTCTTGATGGTCTCTGTTCTGGGATGTCTGAGTGTAGGGGAGTAGGAAAGTTAGGCTAGTGGCAATGGGGAGTAGTGAGAGTGTGTATGAGAGTGAGGCTTGGGATAAGTCTGAGTGATGAGAGAGTGGCAAGTACAGTTTAAATGGTAAATGTGAGAGACAGTGGGAGTGAGTAATGTAAGAGGAGGAGATAGTTGTAACAGAGAGAGACAAAAGACTAAAGTATTACCCTTGTCATACCATCCTTGCTGGTCCACCAGATTTCTTGGTGGTCTGCATTCTGGGTTGTCTGTGAGTGGGAGGTTTAGTGTTTGAGTAAGTCGAGGTGCAAGGGGAAGGTCTACTGATGATTCACATTTAATAGTCTCTCTGCTTAGAATGCATGGTTATTGTGAGATGGGAATGGGAGTAAAGCAGCAGGTGGAGGTGGTAATAGTGAGATGTATCAGTATGAGATGGTTATTGTAAGGTATTAAGGTTTGGATAAGAGTGAATGATGAGTGATATTGGTAAGTACGCAAGTGGCATTTGTGAAGATTAGTGTGAGAGGGAGAGTTAGTGATGAGTGGGAGAATAAGTGATAATGAGAGGGAGGAAAGAAGTCAGGGTAAAGGGTTAAAATAAGCATGAATGGTGAGTGTGACAAGTATGTACAAATGGAAGAGTATATACGAGGGATAGTGTGGGTGGTGGATAGAATGGGAAGTTAGTGGATGTGAACAAGTTAGTGTTTGGACAAGTGAAAACGGTAGAGAGAGAGAGGCCCCAGATAGATGAAGAGTGAGCTTATGTAAGAACCCTGAATTATTCCCTACCTTGAAGTATTGATTGAGAGAGGAATTTTTTTTACCCCTTGTTATCAGTGATAGAGGAGTCCTAGATTATTCCAGCAGCTTGCTTAGCAACACAGTAGCTCTCAGTTATTCCTCCTGTAAGTATTCAGTGACACAAACCCCCCATTTATGCCCCTTCAGTGTATGCAGTGATCTAGGGGTCTCTAATCTTTGAGTCCATAAAGTACATGGTGACTCCCTTTGATTATATCATATCTCAAATTACCCAGTGACAGAAGGAGCACTTAGCTATTCTCTCTTGACGTATTCAGTGACATAGGAGATTTTTTTAAGTATTACCCCCCCCCCTGCAGTAACTCCACTCTGTTCCGGTTCACCCACCAGTACACGTGCATACCTGACTTTAACATGGACCATTAAGGGTCATATTCAAGGGAACATCAGGATGTAGCAGAGACAGCCGTTATGATCCACATGTAGCCCATCTGTCTTTCATCAAATCATTCATTGTCCCAGTATTAGGGAACAGTGTGTTGTATTTAGTCTTAGGTCCTTGAAAATTAATGAATCCTTATGGAAGCTATCATAAGACAGTTCTAATACTATTGTAGTGATGTCCCAGTGTGATGGTGATATCTACATTAGAGTTGTTTTATTTTAATATTTCTGTTGCTAAATCCGTGCCTTTAGTTAACAATTAATGTAATAAATACCATTTATCAGAACAGAGTCAGAACTGGTAACTATGTAGCATGCTGACAGTATTGTGATACCAACTCTAATGTATTAAAGTGAAGCTTGGACCTTATTGGAGGGACAGAAGTCAAGAATGAGAGTAGTGGAAATGAGTTATTTGAGAGGAGTATGTCGAGTCACATGGAGAGACAGACTGACAAATGAGGAAGTGAAGGAGCGTTGTGGTGTGGATGTGGATGTGATAGGAAGCATTAGGAGACACACATTAATGTGGTTTGGCCATGTGGAGGGGATGGAGAGTGAGAGACTGATGAGGTGAGTGTATGTGAGTGAGGTGGAAGGGAGGAGAGGGAAGGGAAAGCCAAGGATGGGATGGAGGGATGGAGTGGATAGGTATATGAGAGAGGGAGATGTGAGCTGGAAGCAGGGAAATGAAATGATGGGGGACAGGGCGACGTGGAGGCGATTTGTCTGTGGCCACCTCTTACAGGATTAAGGTGTCTAGCAATAGATAGATAGAACTCTCTGATTTTATGTAAACATCTGTCATCATGGGAATGATTTATGCTCAGTTTTTTACAGGATATTTAACTGCAGTATTTCCTTTGTTAGAGTCTGACTACAAGTTACAGCACTGAAAGGCAGTTAAGACAAGGATAAGTGAAACTGAGGTGATGGTTCCGGAACCATCATCCACTCACTTGATGTAGTGTTGCCTACTTCTTCACCTTTATTATTTTTTCTGTGGCTGCCCTTCTCACTTCCTATTTCTCCCATCTTTCCTGTCACTTATGACTCTTCTTTCCTTTTCAGGTGGCTTTACATTGAGTGACAAGCCTAATGGTCTCCTGTAAGCCAGGAATCTGTTTACAACACTAGGAAGTAACCATATAAGCAACCCACGTGTGTTCCCTACATGTCAACATGTGAGTTGGCAGAAGGTTAGTGCCTCTTCCAGTAAAACCACTAACTCAAAGACAAACAGCCACCTCTTATGGGATCATTGTGTCAGGCTGTAGATAGATAGATAAAGAAATAATGAAGCTAGTAGGGAGTTAAGATGAATAAAGTAGGTTTTGAGAAAATGGGCATTGAAGCTGACAGATGCTTGATGATGCTCACGTCAGAATTTCCTTGGAGCCTAGAAGAGGTCCTTTTTCAAGTTGCTTGTTTCTCATTTTTGGTTTGAGAGACATGTCCAATATACTTATCATCATTTTACCTCATATTTTTGAACCACCGCTATCCTTAAAGGTAAGAGTGAGCACTGTTTCCCCTAAGTGGCACTTTGCTAACAATAAACCCCAGCAAGTCATTGGACGTAAACCTCCATGGACATCATCCATTTAGTGCCTTATCCCACTAGACTCCCAGGCATCCATTTGGTTATATGATTACCACTCAACACAGTAAAGGGTTTTCTCAACAAGAAACCATTTAGCTTGTCAATTGAGTGTAGAGTTATCTGTGCATAGCCATTACATCAAGTGAGTGGATGGTGGGTCGGTTTACCTCATCGTGTAGTCAATAGATATTAATTCCCTTGAGAAGTATTTAGGGGTATAGAGGCTCTCTAATATTTTCCCTTTGAAGTAAATCCCCTCTGTTCCTGTTCAACCAGCAGTACAACTGGGGACTTGAATATAATATTTACTATTGCAGGTCATATTTAAGGGGAAGTGGGACTCAGTAAATTTTTCTTATTTGAAAAACATGTATTTATGGGCAGTAGGCCCCACAAGTATTCCCAAATTTTATAAATTTCATATCTTTGGTGTTGGCAGAACTCAGAATTATCCCTAGTTTTAAGTGCAGACGTGTCCTAGTTTGTGCGCTTCCGCAATAAAAGAAACCATTTATTCGAGAATGGGCAATTTAGACCCAAATTCAGCGATGCAAGCAGGGCTCATTTACCTAACCCTATTTTTCTCATAAGTTGTGCACTTTGTTCACAGTCCTTTTTTTTTTTTTATATTATACAAGTTTCTGCTATCCAAGCAATCCTCCGTTGACATACAGTAGGCGCGGAAAGTATTGACTTTTTTTGCCGATGTCATTCTTCTTCGCGTTAAGTGAAGTAGGGTCAATACTACCCTCCCCTGTGATGCGAAATGAGCTGACACTTTTTCAACGGGAGCTTGCAACCCTGCTTGATAGGTTTGGCACCACAGGAGCAGGCTCAGTAATGTTTGGGCAGCCACAGGAGGAGGATTGTCTCTGTGTGTGATGCACCATGAGGGCATGTTTTGACTCAAATAACACAGTTATTTGGTTACCTACCACATTCTCATCATGCCTAAAGTAACCACAAGCAAGGACAAACGTGTGGAAGTGATTACTTTATACAAAGCTGGCCACAAACTCCCATTTATTGCAAATCAGATGGTGTTAGACTGAGGACAGTGCAGAGACTGGTGAAGCAGTTCAAGGACATTGGGGAGGCCATTCCTCCCACTCCACTTCTCAAGCCTGGGAGACCTCGTAAGACAACCTTCAGGACCCGTCAGCTGATCTCAAGGCAAGTTAGCAAGGATCCAAGGCTAACAGCATGGGATTTAAAAGAAAAGAACCCACAGTTACTGGCAGATGTGTCTGTCAGAAGTGTGCAGCAGCTGTTGCATGACGATCTGGGCTACAGGAGTTTTTGTGCTCGTAAAAAACCACTGCTAACTGCACTTCAGAAGAAAAAGAGAGTAAATTTTTGTAAGAAATATCTTGCCTGGAGTGAGGAGCAATGGAAAACTGTGCTTTGGAGTGATGAGTCAACATTTACTGTCACTGGTACCCCTTCATCACGAGTGTACCGCAAACCAGGCAGTGACCCCCTGGATCCTAAGTATACTTCCAAGTTTGTATAATACCCAGCCTCACTCATGGCTTGGGGCTGCTCTACATATTATGGTGTTGGTAGGGTGGTAATTCTACCTGCAAATGAAAAAGTGAACCAGAACAATTATTTGGAGCTCTTATGTGATGTTTTAAGTGACTCTTTTGATAAAACCAAGGCAAGAGTATTTATGCAAGATTCTGCCCCTGCACATGTAAAGTCAGTGAAACAGTGGCTAACAGACTGTGAGGTTCCCTTTATTTGAGATTGGCCCGGAAACAGCCCAGATATCAATCCCATTGAGAATTTATGGGCGCACATGAAGCGGCAGCTGCGTAGTATGGACACATCATCTTTGCCTAAACTTGAGGCTGCAGCTATGGAGCAGTTTTAGTCCGTCTGTTCTGCAAAACTACACCATAAGTCTCCCCAGACGCCTTAAGAAGATAATAAAGGTGAAGGGGAATGCCAGTAAATACTAAATTCAATGGTGAGTGTTAATTTATTTGTTTCTCCTTGCTAACCACAAGAATGTTTTCTTTTTTTAAGATGGCGTCAACACTTTCCGCGCCTACTGTATCCCACTCGTATAACTGGACCCACCTGTATTTTAGTAAGAGAGACGCTTAAATTATTATTAGTCTCCCTTTTGAGGTACACCTTCAAGGAGTCAGTGGTATCAAGTAGCTCAATACCTTCTGGAGTGTAGGTCCTGTAAATTCCTCATTCCCATACTAAAAAATCTTTTCTTCCTTTTCTATTCTCTTCAAGGTAGGCTATTTCTACTTCCAACCTTGAGGTGCACATTTCTCGGTCCTGTGGTTCAGTTGCTCTTCAGGACCCTTAAAGGACAGCTACAACTTGTATAGTAGAGCACCCTGCTCATGTCAGGGGCAAATTACAATACATACTGTGAGATACCTATTGGCATTGGGTTCATTAAGTACTCAGCAAAGGGGAGGTCTTTTAATTACTGTACCGTATGCCCTACCTTGAAGTACTCAGTGACAGAGGAGCCTTTAATGAAGCCCATCTTGAGTGTGGGGTGCATCTTGACATCACTGATGGTGGAGATTTGAGGCAGTGGTGGCCCCACAGCCATGGCAGACACAAGCTGGCTAGTGTAGTGCGCCATCATCAGCACCTGCAGCACCATCACTGTCAGGAACACCAAACGGCTTCCCATTGCCTGGAACTCAATGGTGCAGCCTGCCAGGGAAGACCAGTGCAGGAATGACAATGCAGATACGTGGATACACATACAGGATTTTGTCATCATCTAAATATAAAAATACAGTCATTCCTGTATTATTCCTTCAGAGACTCCAGAGGGCCCATGTAATAGGAGTGTCTGAGCCTGGGTTACCTTAGTCCAGATCAGTTGAGCTGCAAAAGACCACCCAGTGTCTGTGGCAGAATTTGAATGACAGAAAATGTAGAGGCCACTGACCATTTCTGTCTAGCTTCAGAGCTGCGTGCTCTACAGCACCACTTGATTCAGCTGTCCAACCACCCTTTGTAGGTTGGTACATAAAATGAGTACCTAGGATAATGCCTAGGCCAGGTAGCTGTGGTAACCTGGATGATGCAGTGGCATTGTGTCCCAGGATATTTGGTGAATAATTATTGCTCACAGGCTCAAAGACCTGGGTTACGGAGATAAGCACTGAACCAGTTTTATGAGCAGCTACCACTTTTACCTTATTTTTACGTAAATGACAAACTGTCTGTGGGCAGGTGTATATAGTTCGTTTATCCTAACTAGGCAGAGATTATTGCCCTTCTGCAGCCTACCGGGTTTTGAGAACAAGCTAATGATATCTCTACATCCTTTCTGCAGACATTCCTCATGACTAGCATCATATTCTAGCATTAATCCATCGTTACAGCTCAGCATTAAAGAAAGAGAGAGATATCAATTTTAGGCCAAGTTAAAGCCAAAAGAGTATAGTCACCTTGACCACAAAGCCCTCCCAGCACAATGGTGACCGATTCACTGAGTGTCAGGGTATCCTCGAGAGGGGAGAATGTGGCCAGGCAGAGGAAAGTTATTAGAACCAACACCGTCAGAGCCAGAATCGTCCACACTCCCCGGTCGAACTCGGAGGTGAAGGTGCGCCACTTACGGTCATCGTTTGTTGGACGCTTCATAACTAGTTTGTAACTGTGGGGGAAGGAGTGGAATGAAAGGTTATTCCTATTGTCATCATTGGCATTATCATTGGCGTCATAATTATTGTTACTGTCGGCATCATTGTTGTCATTATAATCTTTGTCATTGTCATTATCATCATCGTTAATATTATCAGCATTGTCACTTTCATTATCATCAGTCATCATCGTCATGCATCCACACACTGCAGTCAGAGTCAGAGGTGAAGGTTTGTCACTTAGCATCATCAGTAGGGGCACTTCATGACCTGTCTGTAGCAAAAAATGTGTGTCTTCTTGTAACAAACTTTTCTTTTTTCTTTTTTCTTTTTTTTGAGGGGGGGGGTTAACAAGGGACCATGGAAAGATTTTGCACTCTCTTTTCCTTTTTCTGCACGAGTACATTACATCCAAAGAATAACAGGGGACTATATTGTGTAGCATAAGTTTGTTTGCAATTAACATCGTACGTCTTTTATTGTGTTATATAAGACAAAAGAAAAAAATGAAGCACATAGGGAGACAGACAAATGAGAAAGTAAAGGAGTATTGCAGTGATGATATTGTAGATAGATGTGATTAAAAGTGTTAAGAGATTTACTTGGAGATGGTTTGGCCATGTGGAAGGGAAGTAGAATGAGACTGGCCGGAAGAATGCACGTGAGGTGGAGGGGTAGAGGAAGAAGGGGAGACCAAGAATAAGATAAAGGGATGAGTGGAGAGATAAATGAGAGACGGGTGCCTGAAAGGGAAGGCAGAAAAATGGCAGAGGACAGCGACCTGGAGGCAGATTGTGGCCACCCCTTTTGGTGTTAAGGCGTCTGGCAATAGATAGATAAAAGTGAACTCACTCTGTTCTGACAATGACCATGAGGAAGTCAACGACCGAGCTGCGTTGTTCGGTGATATCAAGCGAGGCGAGGGCGATGTCAGCCTCCCCCCTCACGATGTCACCAATCATGCCCGTCCACTGCCCCTCCACCTCCGCCCCCCACTGCCCGTCTTTCGTAGCCTTGCACGTGGATCTGATGGTATGCTGCTGGTCAGGCACGTGTTTTTAAAATACTCAGAACTTAAGGCTTGCTTGCCTCTAAGTCTCATATCAACATTGTCATATCCCTGTCTCTCATGTATATTTTTTCACATGAGCTAGGATGATATCGTGCTTGGTTGTAGGATGAAGGGAAGGAAGTGCAATTTCTATCTAGATGCCTTCCCTCCCTATTAATCAAAGGAACTGTGAAGTTGCCTACAGATAAATAGGCAATGGTATAGCCATGTCTCAACACCAAGAAGTGTTGACATGAAATTTACGTTTGTTCTTAATCCTCAGTCAAAAAAAAAAAAAAATAA